>JAFBJT010088979.1:49414-104177 GCA_016785325.1 Chascanopsetta lugubris
TCAAGACCACTACAGGCTCTTCTGATGGTTGATTAGACAAGGGGGAGATGCAGCCTCAACATGAAACTTCCCCACCAGAGGTCACTAAATCCTGCACATTGTACCTTTGAAGGAAAGAGCCGCTGACACTACGTGACCTTTCCTCTGGAAAGGGACTTTGAGGTAAAGAGGCCGACTTATTTTGAAGATGCATATCAGCAGGAAAGACGGGGCGTTGGCAAGTTCTCAGAGGGGCTGAGGGAAGTGTCTCGGAACACAGATGAGCGGATATGAGACCGATATGAGCTGTCAGGGGTGGACGTGTCCACAGGGGACAGATACCGGACTTCAGACACGGCCTTTATCGGAGCAGATCCAAAAGGATCTGAAATCCCAGAGTTCAGGTCTCGGGTCAAACTCATTATCAGCGCTCGGCTGTTTATCGGAACAAAGTGTAAAGGCTGCGGATAAAGATTCTTTCATTGTTGCTCCAGCGGAGTCATCTGCAAGTTATAACAATCAGAACAAGACATCATTAGTCTGTCTGCTTCTTCCTTCTTTACGTGTCAGTGGAAATTATCACTTTTTGGCTCCGTCCTTGTTTGGTTTCTATGATTTAAGAAAATTCCGTTGGCGCCTACGGGAATAAAGTCAGGTAAATTTTTTTCACTCACACACACAGAGACAGTAAACAAAACAATAATCTGCAGAGTTTTCCTAATAATTCATTATAAGTGACCTGGAGAGAACCGTACATTTGGACCCGGGCTGGAGAAAAGACAAAGAGCTCTGAGCTCGTTCGTTGACCTCATTCAATTAGTTGTGTCAAGCTTATTGTCGGCGGCTGGAGGAATTTATAAGAGAGGTAACCGCACCATTGACTTTATGACTCATTAATTTATTATTGAAATTCCACACTAAGTGAGTTAAACTCACCTGAATAATCTGCTGGATAAAAAATCCCCAGGTGGTGCCAGCTTTGCATTTAGGAACTGGAATGGTGGAGTGGTGCACATAACTCCACCAAGGCCAAGTCTGTCCGTCCGTCTGTCTCTCCATCTGTCTGTCTCTCTGTGTCTGGCTCCGACTGTAGAAAAATAAAAAGGGAAAAAGAAACAGTCTGAAATTGTAATCAACTTACAGGTGATGACTATAAATACGTCTTTTATTTTTACGGTGAAATCTACAGGCGGTCTCCATAAGAATCCATGAAAAGGCGAAAGGCAAAAACAATCACTCAAGGAATGAGGTGAAATCTTGGAATACAATATTTGAACAGATCCTCTCTGAAGTTCTATGAAGTACTTCACAAATAAGGGTTTGAATGAAGGTGAAAACATGGCCTCCTTTGTGGAGCTTAAAAACAGGGGATGTATCAGCAACATTTTGGGGGCGTTTATTTACCTGATCATTATGGTCGTTTCAATCAAAAGCCTCTCAAAAACTTTTTTTTATGTTTTTTATTGGACCCCTTACATAAAAACAACTTAGATCATATTTAAATTGGGAATCGAACCAATTCCAGTTCAAAGACCCCGAAAAGAGCCAGCAAAAAAAAGGTCAGAGCCATATTCAATCGCACAAACTACAAACTCCTAATTCTGCAAAGAGTTCAAAACAAGCATGAACAAAAAAGTCCAAATATGTTCATAACAGAAGTGATGACTCAGCCACGTCTGTTATTCTCAGAGTTTGTTTACTCTACCTTACCCACAGAGCCCGCATGGATTAGGTACAGAGCTGTTTAATTAAGTTTTGTGGTGACAACACTGGTGTGCAGGTGTCTTCCGAAGATCAGTGCGTAGAGCTCCATCTAGTGGTGGATTTACACATTGCAGCCAACTGAACACTCCTTCCCTCATGTCCCCATATTCCAAGTGTTGAGGAAAAACAATCCACCATTGGATAATGTGAAAATATAAAAACAGATCTATTAAGCCAGTGTTTGTTTTGTCCACTCTTGGCTACTGTAGAAAAAATGGCCGCCCCAGATCAGTGTCTCATTCCAGAGCAACATAAACACAGTATCAGACATTAATGAAAACATAATTTCAAATATTCTCTTTCGCTCCTAATAGTTTTCTTATTGCGCCTTTAAAAGCTGCTTCTTTGGATTGTATCCTCATTCAACTCAATTCCAACATATTGTGATTTGTTTGACTATTTATTTGTCAGATGTGAACATCCAGGAACAAAGCCGTTTTCCCAGTGGGAGTCTCAGACACGTCCCGTACGTGAGTCCGACTTCAGATCCTCTCACAGTCTTTGGATTTGGGCCTTAATTGGTTTCCCAAAGACACAACTGTTTATTTTCCATCCCATCCTCTAGGAACCTCGTGATAACATGGCCGCAGCCCCGCAACACTGAAGACACTCGGCGAAGACTCTGAAAACAAACGCAGCGGTGGGTCCGACGGTTCACGCAGGATGCGCAGAGAGGAAATGAAGAGGAAGTCGATTGTCGAAGCAGGATACGTGATGAACGGAGGAGCTGTCATGCTGCTCGGCCCTCGGCCGAGAGTCTGTTCGGTTCTGGTCAGACGGTGTTATGACAAAGGGAATCGGGTCACGGCGAAACGTAAACACGGATTCTTTTGACAAGGACAAGGTGGTTGGTCCCTTCTCACACTGAGTTGTTTGGGAGGCGGTGATGTAACAGATAAGGTCACAGCTCAGGCTCAGATTATCATGTGTGCGGCCAACAGGTGACACTAGGGCAAGAGAAGTGACCCAGTGGGCGGGAATCCCAGTCACAGCTGTTCTGAGTGTGTATCATCGTGTCCCGTACTTGGACTTTGACACTTTTAACTACTTCTACGAGTTCATTTGCCTCCACATTACATTATTGGGTTAAAGTCAAACGTATCACATAGATTCTATTTTAAACATGTTATCAATGAAAATAAGTCATGGAGTTCCACAGGGGTTTGCACTAAGACCGATACTTTTCGTACTATATATTTTTTTCAACATTATCAGGGAACATCACGTTGATCCACAAACATGACTATCACTATGGAGATGACACCCTGCTGTATTTTACTATTAAATGAGACCTAATGTATTTGTTTTTGGGCTCAAGCACTATCATTTGGCCAGGTCTGCTCATGTAAAGTTAGTCAAAATTAGATAATGAGGCCTTTCAGCAGCCTCTGAAAAGAGTTATCGGTGATAGAGAGCGCCCCCTATTTCACTGAACACTGAGACGACCCACTTTCAAGAGCAGGAAGTGAATGGCCGATATTCTGCATCTGTTTAGAGCTTCTCAAGCCTTGTTGACCACTAGACTCCTTTACGCTTCGGTTGCTGACATTCACAGATACAGTCACACAAACAGTTTGCATGTGTGTGGGCGTATCTCAGAGCTAGAGCATGTGTTCTCTGAATGCATGAGGTCATGGGTTCAATTCCTCGCCTCTCCATCCACCCTCAGATGTGTGTCGCTTTGGATAAAAGTGTCTGCCAATTAAAATAGTTGAATATGAGGAAAATCAATTCTCAGTGAGAATGTGCACGAGGCGGTTTGGGGTTCAGAACCTTGCCTTTTGCCTTTGGCCACTTCCATGTGGGAGTGGAATGATTCAAACTGGTTGCGACAGCAATTCCTCATGACCAAGATGCCTCAATATCCACCAGTGAGGTATTTATCGGTATAAACAAGATCTGGACAAGTCCAGCATTTCTCTACCCCACTCCACTGGCTCCTAGTTAAATCCAGAGTAGAACAATCAACGCGTTTCTGCTTACGTAAAAACGCCCTTGATGACCAAACTGTCGAATCTCAAAGAGCTCGTAACTCTCTATTATCCCTGCAGATCACTTTGCTCTGAAAACACAGGCCAACTCCAGTCACTCCAAAGCCATCAGGCTCAGTCACTCTCTCTTTGTCCGTGTGAATTAAAGCTACATAGACTCAGTGTTTCCATGTCCACGTCGCACCGCGACGGTCTATGGGGCTTCATATGAAAGAAATGTCGTCATCCTTTCAGGACCTTTCACCGTGACGGACCTTATTAGTCCGTCGCGACGTGAAGTCGATCCGTCGTTAACTCAGCATGAGGTTCCAGGGGGCTGAGAAATCAAACGCACCTGCGTTGCTGCCGGTGCAGGGTCTCTGAGAGGTCTCTGGACATTTTTATGGAAATGGTACAATTGGTTTGTTGAGGTTTTCGCGAAACATTACTTCCATTATATCACGTCACATTAACTGCAAGTCTCTAACAAAAACCCGAGCCTGGTGTTAGGTCTTTCATCAGAGGGGCCGCTAATCAACCGGGGAGCGAGTTTGGCTTCCGACGCTGTACTTTGAGTTTTATTGTCGGGTTTTTATAGCCGTTAACATTTAGGGTTGTTCTACTTCCCGTGAATGTGGCTTTAGTGGATCTATGGGCCGCGCTTACAAGAGGATTTCGACATGGTGCATCAGGCCGAGCAGCAGCAGGTTTGTAAATAAACACAGATCCTACGTGGCTTTTTAAACCACTCGTCCTTGACTCAGACTGGACGTAAACACCGAGAGTTGCCAGCTGGAACAGCCGCTAGTACACACTTCCTGGGTGTACTTTCCGACAGAGCCGGTTCTTGTCGATTTGGAAAGTTATAGAACGTCCGCCTGCTGTAAATTATCTGTACATTGTTTGCGCAGGAGTCCTCAGTTCCCCCCGAAACTCAGCATCTCACTCGATATCCACATTTATATGAAATATGCCCGTTTGACATCGTTCTTCAAACTTCTCTTCCAGGTCTAGTTAATGTAATTTCCTCCAGAATGCTTTCGATGGAAAGTGGAAACACATATGAAAATGGCCTATGATCCAAACATTACGGGTGCAGTCTTTTAAACCAGGGTGATCAGGCCCAGGGGTCACTTAAGAGGCCACGCCCCAAATTAAAAAATTCACCCTCGCTACAGTGGTCACAGGAGAAAAATATGACTGATCGAGACCAAATCCATAGTTCGTAACAGACTTTAAAAATTCACCTCTAAAGTTGAGCCATTTTAACATGGAAGACAGTGGGGATTGGCTCGCTCATGAAGCCAGCCTCAAGTGGCCACCCTGTAAACTGCAGGTTTCTCCATTTATGTTTTGGACCCATCCAATCAATGACTGCTTGGTTGTAAACCAAACACCTTTTGAATTGCAGTGTTTACTGAGGGCTGTCACAGGTTGTCGTACGTGTTTGAAAGTGATGGATGGTCTGATGAGTTCGATTCAGTTGGAACATTACCATATAACCCGAACCTGAACCCAACATATTCTACACGCGATACCTCAGTTTTTGTTTGATGAAGACACAGTCAAACGAATGCTGTGGTCCCGTCGGAAACAACCCTGATATAAAACCTTATCGTGGACTTTGAAGCTTTGCAGAGTAAACAAGCTTCAGTATCAACAAACTTTGATTTAATCACCAACTGCAACATTTGGTGAAATTACATTTTGTTTGATTGTTTTTAATTAAACCCCCCCCAAAAAAACCCCAACAGAAATGGACTCTTTCAACAGATGAGTTTGTTGAAGAAAGGAGCCCCCGAGTGTTTTGCAGGTTTTATGTTGCAGAGACTGTTCCAGAACTGAACACGGAGAGGATCTGGATTCCTCTGACTTCTCTTTCGGAGAATACATTAGCTGTCCGTGCTATAGCCTCCGGTGGTTAGTGTCAGGAAAAGTGGTATGATAGAGAAACGATGACTCTGCAAAGTCATGAGACACTTTTCCCTAAGTTAAGTGAAACATGTGGTCTTTCTTAACAAAATAACACAACACGGCACACGCACCCTTTAATGCCTGGACGGCACCAGATCCTGTCCTGTTTGTTTACTCCGCTAATTATTAACATCAGATTTACTCCTATTGTTCAATTTCTAAAATCTTCATAGCACCTTTTAAAGGTGCAGTGTGTAAGATTTGGTGACATCTAGAGGTGAAGTTGCATGTTGTATCCATCACCTCACTCTCACCCTTCTGAACATGTAGGAGAACCTATGGTCGACTTCAGTCTCAAAAGATGTTCAGTACGTCCACTCTGGACTTCTGTAAAAACATGGCGGCCCCCATAGAGAGGACCCACTCCTCATGTATATATACAGTAATGGGCTTGTTTAAAGGTGATGGATAAAAAAAAATAAAAAAAACCAGTTGAGTGATTATAAAGTCATGAAAATGTCCGTATGTAATCGTTTTTTAGAAGTGACAAAAATGAGCAAAATAAATCTTACACACTGCACCTTTAAATTGGCCAAACCCTACGCGGGTGTTTGTCTTGTATCGCCTGTTGGAGCTTATATAAGAACGCTGTGCGGACCTGGGAGTGCAGTTAACACTGATAAATCCAGGCAGGTAACATTAGAGGTGACGTCCAGTTGGGACACTGGAGAGCCATCGAGTCCAAGCTTCCATTTCCACCCCTGTGGGTATGTTGTTTGGAACATAGCTCGTGAGGCGATGGGTGCAAAGGAGAGCGAGTACAACAGACAGAGATCAGGAGTACATGGCTGCTGAAAGTGCACCCTGGAGGCGACATCGGATACTGTGTGTGTGAGTGAGTGAGTGTGTGTGTGTGTGTGTGTGTGTGTGTGTGTGTGTGTGTGTGTGTGTCAGCGCACTTGTTCCCAGTTGCTGGTAAAACACTTACATTCATGTAGATCCACAATTACTGGCACTGGGCAAGGAAGGAGGGAGGGAGGGAGGGAGGGGAGGTGTCTCTTTGGTTTTGGTCGGAGCTAAAACAGAGAATCACATGTAGAAGAAGGAAAATGAGTAACACGCACACACGCACACACACACACACACACACACACACACACACACACACACACACACACACACACACTTATGATGATTAATGGCTTGCATAATGGTTCCTGTTCTGAGAGCAGTTCGCTCGTTAGATACACAGAAACATTCGTCTCCCCTCTCATATTTTGGCCTTTGAAGTTCGAGATTTCATGAATCGGCTCGGGCCAACGCAAAGTCACTGATTTATGGTCTGTTCCTGTTGATCCATCTCAGTGGCCTAATGGACCCCTCCACCAACCCTGTGCACCTTTCCCATGCGAACCACAGGCTCCAAGGCTGACAGGGGGCGCTTTTCAAAGAGCTGACCGGAGAGATCTTTGCTGAGGCAGCAGAAGCTGAGTGTCACATGAGACACTGTGTTTTGCCACTGACATTCACACTCGGTGCACCTAAGCATAGCACACATCCTGGTTCATCCAAAAACTGGCAAAGAGGCGGAGCACAGGTGGAGCTGGGGGTGGGGCCATGGTTCTGTCACTGCATCCACAGAAGGTGCCAGGGCGGCCCAGGTGTCACTCAAGAGGCCACTCCCCTTAATTATGCACAATTTCAAACCTCAATAGAATGAAAATAAGTAGGTTTGAAAAACATTCGTCCTCTGTACAGTTGTCATGGGAACAAATGGGACTTCAGACGTGTTTAATTCACGTGGGAGTCTATGGGGATTGACTCGCTTTTGGAGCCAGCCTCAAGTGGCCACCCCTGTGAACTGCAAGTTGTTCCACTTCCCTATTGGCCGCATCCGTCGGCCCTGGAGGTTGCCGTTTGATTTACGCAGAGAATTTCCAGCGTGGCCCAT
This sequence comes from Chascanopsetta lugubris, assembly GCA_016785325.1. Taxonomy (NCBI): domain Eukaryota; kingdom Metazoa; phylum Chordata; class Actinopteri; order Pleuronectiformes; family Bothidae; genus Chascanopsetta; species Chascanopsetta lugubris. The sequence goes on from JAFBJT010088979.1 coordinate 56,993, forward strand.
ATTAGACAAACTACAACAATAAATCCCGTATAATGTACGTTTAAAACAGCACAGGAAAGCACATTGACTGAAAATTGTAGTGTCTTTATGTGTTTAATATCTTTGTTTAACAACTGCCAGTACATTGTTGATAGCTACAATATCAAAGTTCATCTAAAACCGAGCCAGAATCAGCACATTTGAGTTTAGTCGGATCAAAAATAACACAGTAAAGTAAAAACAGATGATTTCCATGGGGGAAATTAAGTCTGGTCCTCTGTTATTTTTTTTTTCACCCAGTTATTAAAATGTGAAGTTATTTTAGTTATACATGCTTCAGACGACCTTTTGATAAATCATTTAGTTTCCTGCTCATGCTCTGTGTGGTTTCCAAAGCTGGCGTCTAGCATCAGTCAATGGCGACCAGAGCACGTTGGTCTGAGTTATGAAGTGCTGAAATCTTAAAATAAACCAGGAAACAAGCAGCGTTTAACCCACCAACATTGTTCCTGACCACCAATTTCGAGAAAACCTCAGAGCGAGACTCGGAAACCCGACTCCCGCGGCAGGACAACGGACCCCCCTCCCCCTCCATTTTCTGTATCTGGAGAGGCTCTGCGGTGGAATTAACCTGTTTGGAAAATACACGATTTATGGTGCGGATAAACAAGCGGGGGAATGGCACTCAGCTTGAAAGAGGTGCTGCAGGGGATAATGATTATTGGGGAACTGAAGGAGAAACATACTTTGACTCCGCAGAGGTAAAAAAAAAAAAAGAAAAAGAAATGGCCGAGGGCTCCAAGAATCATAGAGTAAGAGGCAGAGTTGGCAGGGACGGCAAATGTGGGGGGCACACGGGGGGGGGGGGGGGGTTATTGGCTCCCCCTACGTGTGGACGTGTGACTCTCAGCTGGAGCTCCTCTCCCTGTGGTTGAAGTGTTAAACCGTCACATTTTGTCTTTAAATAAAAAAACAGGCAACTGGGAACATGATGCGATAAGTGGAGTATTAAACTGCCACATGCAACTTCACCACTTGTTGTCACTAAATCCGAGACACTACCTATGACCTAATTGCTTCGGATACTCGCTTCAGGCTAAATCCGAATACATGATCTAACCCAGGCTGCTTCACACAGCAATTTCATATCCACTTACTCAAATAATTCAATTATTACTTTGAAGAAACAATAAATTGCTTGTTAGTTTGAGTGTTTCTACACATTCTTGCTAAATCACTTGTACAAACCAAAAATGAAAAAAACTGTTTTCCTTGTTCAGGATTTCCCATGAATCAGCGAATGAGCACTGGACTCGCACGGTGGATTTACAAAGAGGTGTAACGACTGCTGGACCGACTCTTTTTTTTAAAGTGTACGTTGGCTCCGTCTCTCGTCTCTTCAACCTTCATCATAACCAGAGATTTTAGGAATATTGATGTGATGTCCAATAGCATGTCCAAGCAACCCACGACCCACAAAGGCCTGTAAAAAACATCAGTTCAATTTCATATCCAGGCCTATTTAATTCAGTTTTCCTTTTTTTTTTTTTTTTGGTCTGTTTTTAATAGTTTTTAATATACAACACAAAGTCTCTTCACTTGATGGTCTGAAGAGCCTAAACCAAGTCTAAAATATGCTGATGTCAGCCTGTAAAAATCCTACCACGTTTTAACGAAATGAAATTATAAAAATGTAAACATGAGAATGTTCACTCAACGGACACAACCCTCTGTATTAGTTATGGTCCTGCTCTTAGTGCTATATGTTTATGGAACCATGGTGCAGTCGATTTGTTTAAGTACTGGAGAGCATTTATGATGCACGCGTGCACACACACACACACACACACACACACACACACACACACACACGCACACACACACACGTACTCGTGCACCCATTCTCTCAAATTGTGGCTTTGTCTGAAAGGTTACGAAACCACCATTCCTAAATTTACACACATTAGTCGAGTGTGACCGACTATGCGCTCAGATGTTAATGACTTCATCAACAGTGTCGTCATGTTGACGATGTCAGCAGCAGTCAGTCAAGAGGTGGAAAAACGTGCAGTTCACAGGGTGGTCACTTGAGGCTGTCTCCAAGAGCGAGTCAATCCCCATAGACTCCCATGTTAAAATGGTCAACTTCAAATTTGGACACACTATAGTTTTGCTCTCAATCAGTTTAATGTTGTCCTGAGATAACTGTATGAGAGGTTAAAAAAAATTCTATCTCGATTATTTTTTTTACCATATCAAGGCTTGAAATGATGCATAATTGAGGGCGTGGCCTCTTGAGTGACACCTGGGCTGATCGTGATTGCTGTGTCAGCACCATGGCCCCACCCCCAGCTCAACCTGTGCCCAACCTCTTTGCCTGTTGGATGAAGCAGGAAGTAGGAGGAGTCTGGCATTGGCAAGATGGCGACGAGTGAACCACCACCAACAAGCCTCATAAGCTCTCTACAGAAACCTACGTGTGACCTCACGGATGCTGCGTCCATCTTTATTCACCTTCTGTGGAGGTAAGTAGTTTGTTTTTCAAGAGCCTTGTGTTTCTGCTTGACATCTGAATCATTTGCAGTGTGCTGATATTAGAACTGTTGTTAGTTCAAGTGCAAAACTGGGGATGCGGGGATGTGTGCTGGGATGCTAGCAGCAAACCGTAGCAGGTTTAGCTAACTAGCCAAACAAGCTAACAGTGGCTAAGCATATCCTTAACAAAACACATTTATTTGGGGATTTATTTGCTGCTGAAAAGGCCTTTTAAAGCTCCAAGTATTGTTCTCTCTCCATGGACTGAGAGCAGAGTGTTAGCATTAGCCTCCGATTAGCTCCTTAGTCGTCTCCTGGAACGTTTCCTAAGACAGCTCAGGTCATCCACAGTGTGCTGCTCTTTAATGGAAGTGGGGTTAACCAGACGTCCATTTGCCAAACCAATGAGTAATAGTCTCTATTAAGTTTCTCCTCCTGAATATTTAGAAAAGATATGTTTGATCAAATATGATCCCTGCCTTTAATTTCACATGTCAGACTGTTTTACATGTAGAGTGGGCTCTTTCTGGGTCGTTTTAGCGGCGAGTTTGGACCAAAACAAAACAATTAGCTGCATGTGAGCTCAGGTTACAATTTCTGGAGGAACCACACTGTGGATCAGACATGGATGTAAGTGGTGGATAAGTGCTGGACTGGTTTTGAAGCGCACACACACACACACACACACACACACCACAGACCACACACATTCACAAACAAGCATTGTTGACTAATAGTTAATGCTAAACTCCCTTAATTCACCATGATCTCATGCGTCCATTCAACATTCTTTGAAAGAAATGATCAGAGACGTGTATGTGAATAACAAACCGGTTCAGAATTATCTGAGATGTTTCTAAAAAGCTGTACAGACTGACACATATAATAATAATCCCTCTCGGTCATATTTAATTAGCATCGTCAAGTGGTGATGCGTTTGCTCTCTGTCTGTATTTTCTCATTGTCTTATGGTTGTTCTGCGTTCAGGATGTACAGGGAAACAGAGGATAGTCTAATTAGCTGCGTAAGTACAACAGCACAACCTACATGTGCATCCTGTTGTGCGCATGCACCAAGTCCCTCTGGTTTTGCTGGAAAAGGGAGTAGGGGCCACCTTCCAAACCCTAGCACACAAGTCTTGAATACTGTACCTTTAAATATCAATACACTCTAATTAGAAATGATGTCGGCTCGTTGAAGAATGAGAGAAACATGTGAAACGTCTGTGTCACCATGGTGATGAGGTATTTCTTTTACATTTCTGTTCTTGCGTGTGTCGTCTGTCATTTGTAAAAATGTCACTGGTCTGACTTCGACCCGGATTTGAGGTGCACGGCACATGATGACAGAATATATCAGCTGTTAATCTTTCACCTGGACCCCCGGCAGGCAATTTCCGCAGCAACATGTAGATTTTACAAGTTTCATACATTTTCCTGGGAGGTCTGTGTCTGATACCAATTGGAGATTTATGGATATTACTTACGCAGAAACCCACTGAAATGACCCACTGTGCATTGTGGAACATATTCGGAAAATATAAAAAAATGGGTCCCTCCTGTGTATACCCCCCCCCCCCCCCCCGCCCCCCCCCCCCCGACACACACACACATATCATCACTATTAATAGAATCTATAATGCCTCTGTTTCTTTTAAGCTCTCCCCTGGAAAAAAAAAAAAAAAACCTTTCATCAGATATGTAAATATTGTATTTCCTTCCATTTGGAACTCTGAGCACAATGAGGCTTTTATTGTGCTGGAAACTGTTTCCCTTCCCACTTATAAGAAAAACATGGATGTACAAAACTTTGAGAAGTGCAGAAACCCCCATTATGTATCAGAAAAAATCAGTGCCACAGTGTTTGCTGACTTGTTTACAGGTCATGTTGTGCTGTGAAGTTTTTCCTGTTTGCATGAGAGACAACAAAAGAGATCAAAGTCACCAATTAGCTGCTGATACCCTGGGAATTTACTGGTGTTCGTAATTCTGCTTTAAAAGCTTTGAAATCAGTCGCTCTACACTCTGTGTATTTGTCTGGGATTTTACAGTCAGGGGCGGAAGGCGGGGGGATGGGGGGTGGGGTGGGGTTGGGTGGGGGTTGACTTCACTGAACAATGTGAAAGTACAGTTTTGCGCGCACACACATACATGCACATATGTGTGTGTACAGTATATGTACATTTTATACATTCATACAGATGACACTGATTAATTAGGGTTAGGGTTAAAAAGTCAGAGTTGGGGCTAATTGACATATTGATTTAACACTATAAAACTTGACAATGAATGTTGATGATTAAAAATAGTTCAAATAATAATTACCAAATGTATTGTATGCGATTTAAATTTTTACTATACTTACTGTACATATAGAAGAAAATGTCTGAAGTCAGCTCTCAAATCCTTATTGAAACTGCCAGGGATGACAAGTAAGATACAAGAGGGAAAAAGACAATTTTCAATCTCTGGTAGGTAAAATAATACCCTTTTTAAGTTTCCCTAAATAATGTTTTCACTGATATGACTATAATTGAATGTTCAGATGAAATGAGGAGAGTCGTCTGCTCTACAGACAGGTCATCCTATACCTGTTTTTCCATCAGCGACAGGAAGAAGCACAGACTCCATGTCACTCGCTGAATCCCCTCTGCTTCTGCTTTGCCACATTTCTAGACTGGGAATTGTTCAGCGTCCGTCTCAATGGAGGCTGACAGGAGACGTGGAGCGGCGGCAGGTGTTCTCTGCGGTGTGTCAGCGGGCGCGGGGGTGACAGAGGGCAGTGCGTCACTGATCCACCCTGCTGATGTAAAGCAGCAGCTCCGCAGGTTAGTAACAACATCTGTGCCAAGTTGTACATCACCTACCCACTTAGGATCCAGCTTCAACACGTCCAACCCGAACACATGTAAATATCCTCCTCCTCCACAGTCGAACGCACATTCAGATAGCTGCCCGAGGTCAGAGAGGATATTCTACACAGCTCGTTTGTTTGGGGTGTGAATGTACACCTGTTCACACAGATGGTAAACGCCATCGTTTGCCCATTTACACATGTAATTAGGCGAGGGAGAGCGGACGGGATCAAATTGCGGAGGAGGGGCGAGAGGTTTGGCCGTAATGGCTCCCTGTTGTACCATCACATTTTTCACAGTTCAACTCGATTAATGCGTGTTGTTCCCAGAGTCTGGAGGCTACTCTGACACTCGGCGCAATGTGTTTACCTTAGTCACTGACATTGCTTGTTTAAGCTTAATTGCAATGAACTGAAGGCTCAGATTGTGTTTATTGTTTCTGGGCGAGATGCTGCTTCAGCCAGGTCGACTTCCTGAGATCCTGTTTAGCTTTTTTTTTTTTTTAAAGTTCCATAAGACTAACACGCTCTGTTTTCCTCCGGTTCTCCGTGTGTGTCTAACGTTAGCTGTTTGACACATTACCAAGATGCACGTTTTTTTTTTTTTATATCCTCTAAGCTTTTAGAAATCTTCATTTTCAGTGTTATTCTTTTGTTTGTTTGTCTGCAGACTTTGGAAAAAGCAGTAGCCGGCTCTTCTCAGGGCCATTTGTCTACACTAATGGGGGTCATGAGATGACCCCGCTGAATTGACTTCGGAAAAAGTATGAGAAACTGTATCATATTTGCTACTTCCGCTCTATGTTGACGACATACGATGACGAGTCAAAGGTCATTTAGATTAAAGGGTGAAGGGATAACTCGCGTCAACATTTGAGTCCCGTGGTCCTCTTCTTGCTTTTGGCATATAAAGAAATGAAGGTGCAGAGTGAAGGGATGGCTGACATCAATTGGTGAAGTTGCATGTTGTATCTATGAGTCCATGGGAATATGTGGGTTTCAGTGTCTTGCCCAAGGACACGACAGCGTGCGGAGTTAGGGGGATGAGGGAATCGAACCCCCTGACCCTCTGGTCCGCGGACAGCCCTAACCCCTCAGCCAAAGCGGTCTCCTAAATGTATATAAATAATAATTTAAAAAAAGATTTGGTCGCCTTCATTCTCAACAATAACATGAACATTTAAAAAAAATGATATATAGCAAAATATATCAAGTGCAAAAAAAAACACAGTAATTGGGTCACTTTGATGTCAGACTCTGTTTTCAATGAAATATCAATGTACTGTTAAATCCCAGAGGGTTCACGTTACGCTGCATTTATCTGAAATATATACATGAAGTCAACGGCAACATAAGAGACAAGAAGCACAGAACATATTCCACGACAAGGCAACAATCTGGAGTCAATTTAGAAACAGGGGAAAGGAGGCAGCGAGCGATTCTCCAAGCTGCTGAAACTGCAGACATGAAGCTCATTGAGTGGAAAAGCTCAGACGAACACGGGTTCAAAAGTTCACACTGTTACACGCCGGTGAGACGGGAGCAGACGGTGTCAATTGACTGACATTATGGCACATTAAAGCGGGGAACACTGCCACCGTTACCAACGCAGGCAACGCACTGAGAGAGCTGAACCTGGCGACCGCTCTGTTAGTTCTCAAGCAAAATACCAAGCGTTTACGGGTGTCAGGTCCAAATATTTGGGTTATTTGTGATTTCCTCTGTTTTACATCAGTGGAAAGTGAATATTCGTGGCGTCCGCACAGGCTCCTGTTGCTCAGACATTACCACAGGTTGCTGGAAGGTGCAAGTGATGGGTCATTTTCGCAATCCTCAAAAATGGTCCGTAATGAATGAAGCAGCAGAATAGCCGCAGGTTGTCGCGATATTTTAGGTTTTCCTCGACATGACAATCGCTTAATAATATGCGCAGAAATAATTCCTTAGAATTTGGATTTATTAACTAGAACCTTCTCATGGAGAAGAAAGAGTTTATTATGGACGATATCTGACACGACATTTGGGGCGTTACTCTTCACAAAGCGGCAGCTGTGCCAAAAACAGGCTCATCACCAACCCATTCTGTCTGTCCATTGATTTGCTCTGCTGCGGAAAATTGCTCTGGTGTTGATAATTACGGCACGGGGATCTTTGCATACTCACTGTGTGATGGAAAACGATGTAGTGTTCATTCCAGATGACATATTTGTGTGTTTTCCACAGGCTGGGGGAACACAAACACTTCACCACATAATAATACCGCACTGTACAATATTAGTCAGAACACTAACACCACATCTGCTTGGAAAAGCACTGTACAATAGAGTTTGTCACCCGATTCTTACAATGACATGTGCCGGCGATTAGTCATAAGGATCACATTCAGCGCTGTTTTCATTTGCCAAACACACCACAAGCTTGTGACTCAATTATTCTAAATGACTGGCCCCATCCCCTTCGCTGTAATGGTTTCCATAGCGATTGAATGGAGTAGCTGAAACGAGACGGGATAGTTTTACACCCACTGGTACTTGAGTCGGGGAGAAGTGGGTCATCTCTGCTTTGATTACTACTGTTTGGGGTGAATTGACAGAAAGTGATCACGCAGTCACAGATCTCTGAGGTAGTAGCTGGGTGAAGGGACGACAACGCTCGCATCACTTCAAGTTTCTCTGCCCCTCTGTCACTTTCTCACACGGGGTCTTCTGTCGTTTTTACGTGCCAATGGCGACACATCAGTCGACTCGCGGAGAAGATTTCAGTAGGTGGTCAAACTCAGGCAACGTTCTCCCGATGAGTTCAGATGCATTTCTCCTCCACTGTCTCTGCGTTCAGTGGCATCTGGATGGCGGGATCCTTCGGATGCAGCAGAGCCGAAAGGTCCCTGATCACGTCCGTTCCTTCTCGGCTCTGAGCGCCGACGCTGCCCCGCTCGGACGAGAAGGACGCTCGTGAGTTTCTGAGCGAGCGAGGTCGCGAGCCAGAGAGTCTGTCTGCGGTGAGGCAGGTCCCAGTGAGCACATCACTCCCGTCTGGCAGGTACAGGAAGGTCTGGGAGGTGATGGTGACGTCTCGCATAGAGCCCTGGTTGGAAATAACCGAGGAGAGCTGGTGAGCGTCGATGCAGTGAAAGTTTCCCTGTCTCTGTTGCCCCCTCGCTCCCATTTTACAGAACAGACATTTGATTTTCTCGAGGAGCTTGAGGAGTACGGCTTTACGCAGGAGGATGTAGATCCAGGGGTCCAGGATGGGGTTGAAGGAGGCGAAGCGAATCGCTCTGAGATCTGGGTTTATCTCCAACTTCAGCTCAACTGGGGTTTTATAGAGCTGGTTCAAAAACACTTGAGCCTGCAGAGGCAATGGAAAATGAGGCTGATTAGATGAATAGATGTTTTTTTTTTTTTACATTGTTTACATTTGTGTATTTGATAGAGATACTGAACAACTGAATCCAAATCCATGAAAGAGATCAGGACAGAGAAAGTTAATTTAAACAAATACAGTACTTTTTATTTGTTTACCTTAGTAAACAGAGAGAATCTGAAAATCAGACAAACACATTCTACACTTCAATTTATACTAAACAGCAACAAGAGACGGTACCATGTTAATAAATGAACTGTTCGAGAGAAAAGGGCCGTGCGTAACACGTGTATGGACACAGACTGTCCATGTGACCGTCCGCAGTCAAGTCCATACGCGTATGGATATGAGTGAGGTGGCAGTGATGGACGATTGAAAAGTAAATTAGAGTAATATTACTAAGATGTTGTCACTTTATCTCCTAAACACATGAATCCAACTGCATGACTAATTGGTTACGAACGCTAAGTCTGTGCAACAGAGACCTGTGCGTAAAACGTGCGTACAACGCGCATGGAAAGACATAATGGTGACCCGGTGGCAGAGATGGAAGCCGGAGACTTTACTTATTTTAGAGGATATGATATATATATATTTTCTAAACTTTGTGTGTTATTACCGAAGAAAACCTCGCCTGAGCACAACAGAGCCTATGCGTAAAACGTGCGTAAAACATGCGTGGATACAGGGGAAGAACATTTAAATAATGACTTGTTTAACTTTATGTAACAATTAACATCACTGTGCAACAAAGTGCAAATAATGAACGCGTAACTGTTCGCCAGAGAGCCGTGCGTAAAACGTGCGTAACGGTCAGAATTGAGACAGGGCTCATCAGAAGAGGGAACACTTACAACAAGTGGAATGGAGCAGACGAGCACCACCGCCGATGTGCCTATCAGCAGAATCACCATCTGTATCTCCGCACCGGCCATGCGCCCGAAGCTGCGTCCTCTCCTCGGCGGGTCCACGTTGCGCCCCACGTCCGTGCCCAGCGACATCCTGCGCACGAAGCGCTGGTGCATCCGGATCAGAGCCACGCACACCAGCACGTTACAAATCACCGTGGCGAGGATGAGGACCGAGCTGAAGCCCGCGTACATGTAGGAGTAGGCTGCGTCGCTGGTCTTGTTGCTCCTCCACTCCAGAAAGCACCAGGTCTGCGGGTACTGTTTCTTCACCTGCCCGAAGCCCACGATGGGCAGGGCGCAGAAAAGCGCGTTGGAGACGTAGATGGTGAGCAGGGTCAGACCCGCCAGTTTCTTGTCCACATAGTCATTGTACAAGTAGGCATGGTTGATGGCGATGTATCGCTCCACCGACATGGCACAGATGATGCTGAGCCCCGCCAGGGAGAAGAAGAGCAGGGTGAAGCCAAAGTACTGGCACAGTGGGTCTTCGCCGGGCCACGATCCCTTCACGTAGATGGCGATGGTGACGGGACTGGCCAACATGGTGCCCAGCAGGTCGGTGACCGCCAGTCCGCACACCAGCGTGTAGAAGGTGGTCTCCTTCTGCTCCTTGCGGGATTTGCAGAGAACCACGATGGCGATGACGTTCCCCACCACCCCGAAAATGAACATGATGGACGGGATGGTCGGCACCATGGTCCTTCCGGTCATCGACTGGTTGTTGTTATTCATGGTTGTGGCCCTTTACGCGCGGGTTCGACACGAGTGGAGCCGCTTGCCTTGTTAACGCCGGTATCTCCAGTCTAAAGCATCTGCACCTGAAACGCACCCGAGTGACATTTTCAAAACGAGGGAAAAGCAGCGCAGAACTTCTGGCTGAAGATGAACGTGCTGCATCTGTCAGAGCATCCTCCTCATCCTCCCTCTCCTCGTGTTGCTGTTGTTGTTGTTGTTGTTGTTGTGCCCAGTGGTGATTTGCTGTCAGAGTCTCACAGCTGTGCGGAGGACAAGAGGCAGATTTCACTCAGCAGCTCGGAGAGATGCAAGCAGGCAACAGAAAGGCACACACTCAGCAGTGACTTCATTGAAATGAGGCTGTGTCTTGTAGCTTCCTGCAGGGTCCGGTCCCTCCCTCCCTCCCCCTCGACTCACCTCCCTCCCCCTCCCTCCCTCCCACCATCACCCCCCAGCCTCCATCAGCTGCTCAGAGGAGAGGCCTTGGGTTCGTTGTGTAACACCATCTCACAGGGGTTCATCCCAAACCCACCGCAAAGGTTGAACACCAGTGATGTGGTTAATTACTATTAGTATAAATAAAGTTAATTTCGTTTTTAAAGGTGCAGTGTGCACGATTAAGTTGGAACTATTTGTATTTATACTTGCAGAAATGGAATATGAAGTAATTTATGTTTTTATTGCAATAGAATCAGTCCAGTATATTTACACTAGAAACAGGTCCTGTTCACAGCGGCTGCCGTGTTACACCACCGTGTATTTAAAGTCGCCCCAAATGGACAAACTATTATCCTAAGTGTCAGTATTGCTGTTACACACCCTCCAGCCACAGGTAGGCGCTTGCACATTGCTTTACATAACTTCAAGTCCTGAGCAATGAAGAAATCCCACAGAAATCCTGCACATACCTCTGACGAATTTACAATTCTGCAGAATTCCCATGACTGTTAACATTTGTTTGCAAACAAGAACCAGTTATGTGTTCAGATGGGTGTGTCTTATCTGTACTGACGATGTCAGCAGCGGGTGGGGCAGATTCCTCTGTCTCCGGCTTGTTGTCTTAACCCTGAACTGCCAGTTCCATCGGATGTGATGGATCACAATGAACTTGTAGTTAAAGCAGAGAGAAGCTGTACATTTGAATACAGGATCAAATGAGGAGAGTCTTAAATCTGAGCCATCTAAAACACACACACACACACACACACACACACACACACACACACACACACACACACACACAGTCTCCACCGTCATCTAGTTTACAAAAATGTTGAACCCTGATTGAGGGGCCCGGGACATTGAGCCGCGCCGCCTGACATCAGACTGACCCTGTGTTCTTAGGAAACACTTGTCGTTCTCTTTGTTGCAGATTTCTTTAAAGTCAGCGCCGGCAGAAGCCCTCTGAGATTACAGACGTGTACAGCCTTGACGAACTAATGTATGTTTAAGTGGATCATTCAATTGTAGATTGTGTATAACATAAATGGCCTTAACGTGTCTCCTCTGTGAAACATGGCTGTTATGTAACGTGCTCTTGTGAGTACGTGTGCCACTCATCGCCTCTCACAATATGTTTTCAGCGCCACATTGCATACTCCTGTATTTGTGCGACTACTTCCTAAGAAATGCAGAATGCGCTGTAAGTAGATTTGAAAGATTAGGCCTCTCATGAATGTGCTTTTCCAGGATTTGTTTGTTGAAGTCAGATAACCTGCAGCGTGCTTGCACTGTAAAACTCCCTGTGAGGACCACCAGCGCCGCCCATAGAAATCACTTTTTCCTACAAATACCATGTTCTGTAGATATAGACAATCGCATGGCACCGCGTGGGTCTCTCTGTTGTTTTGTTTTGCTGAGCAAAGACAAATCGATTTCTTCCAGGCCTTTAATTCCTGGAATTTCTGCATTGTATCATGGAAAGGTTTCGTTGGCCCTATCGAGTCCTGTAACCTCAAAGTGCTGTTAATTGGTGGAAAACACTTTTTACTTTTTCTCCTGTGGTGGCTGGCATGGCTCGAACGGCGTTTTTCTACAAACAAGTAGGAAAATTACAAGCGACAAGCGCGAGATATACGAATGCAGATGTGTGGCACACTGCTCTGGATTTGTCACAGCGATGAGGAATAAGTCCTTCTGGACGACTTCCCTTGCATGGGTGCATCTGTTTCACTTTAATGTTCAGGTCGGGCCAGTGATTTATCACCAGAGATTACGGTTCACCACAGGCCTCTTTCGTTGAATAAAACAACATCTCCCTGCAGAGAGGGTTATGTTGCCTGTGGACAGGTACAGACACATGTGGGATCAAGAAGAACCGTCTTTGTTCCACATGGAGGTTAGAGGATCGTTTGCAGGGAATGAACGGGGGGTTTACCGCCGTGGCTGTGTTCAGATTACCGGACTCATATCTAGTTTTCTGCTGATGAGGCTCCGACCGTATTTTGATTATTCAAATAAAGATTTTGTCTCTTGTATATATGGGTGCCAGATCAGACATATATCTGAAACATGGCCATGCAACAGCAATGAGATGGTCATATTGGAATCTCTCCATCCAGCCGCAGATGAATGTCACATTGGATAAAAGCATCCGCCAAATTAAATTGTAGAATGTATAATTAGCAAAAAACTGCTAAAACAACAACAGTTAGCCATCTTGTATCTTCTCCTCGAACCTCTGACAGCCAGCAGGACAACTGTTTGCATGCATGGGGTGAGTGAAATTATTTCCTTTTGGCAGAAATAACATAAGATAGAAAGTGTTAGCATAATCAAGAATTATTACTTTAATATACACATTTTAGTTCAAATTGTACTTGCATTTACTCCCTTAATATTTACATCAGGAGCAGGTCCTGTCTACAGAGGCTGCCATGTTGCACCACCATGCTTTCATAGGAACCTAGAGTACATGTGAGGAGTACATGCAGCTGCAACATGCGTCTTTACAAGTGGATGACATCTGACATAATGTACCTTTAATCTCAGGAAGATAACAGTCAATTTTTGGCTTAGCTGTAAAGTAGTTGAAATAATCCCTAATTACAATACAGAACTGCTCCATAATATATTTTCAGATCCTTTGATCCAGATTCATTTTCTATAATTTTTTGCTCCAAAGACAACTGTAAATTTCAGACCTAACTCTTTGTAGTTGCTTCAAATGAAACTGTCCTAAATTAACCCTCTCTCAGCTCTGGTCGGAGATTCCCAGCGTGGCTGAGAATAAATCCAGGTGGACAAAGTTGTTGTCCTTGAGGACTCCTCCGGCCACAGCTTGTTTCTAAATGTAAAGTTTAGAGAGACTTTGGATGTGTTTATTCTGGGCCCTGCTAGATTTGCAGATAACATCCGCGCGCGATCTCACTCAACATAACAAAGCCACAGCAGCAAGGATCAGATGTAAACTGTTTGAACTGGCACCGGCACTGGCATGTGATGCCAACATGAAAACAGAAACACTCTGTCTGCTCTTTGGAGTTATTTGTGGCCGGCGTCACATTGAACCACACCATTAATTTGCTTGATTCGGTCATCCGACTCAGTCGCGTCTAACTCCTGACCTCTTCGAAATACACTCTTACAACATCTGTAAATAACCTCGAGTCCTTTCAGCATCAAACATATGTCCAATGTCAACATTGTTCATCAAGGGGTTACAAAAGGTCATCATCTGGCAAACATCAGACCCAGAGAGGACAATTTATGCTGGAGGCTGCAGATCTGCAAAGTTTGGCTCAAGCTCCTTCAAGTCAAAGACCACTTACATGCACCAAACGACTAACTTCACACAGTCGCTTCCCCCAACCTTCCTGCAGGATAATTTATCCATCACGAGGGCGAGTCACTCATCCTCGCAACATTCAAACAACACCAACGAAAGGAAAAGTTGTTTTAAACGTCTCGATTCATCCAAACAGTTCAGATTCTTCGGAAAAACTCCTGAACAGCTGCGAGTTCAAGTGTACAACTGGTCAAAGACACGATGGTGCTAATTATTAACAGGAGAGAGAGTCAGAGTTGCATTAGGAACCGTTTCTGCTAATCTTTACATGGCCAGACGACCTCAGTGGCCCATTAGAGCACAATGGAAAAAAACCACATGCAGGATGGTATACTGCTGATGTTGCATAAATTAAAGAAAATGGTGTAAAGCAACTGGAACGGGGCCAAATGAAAACAAATGAGCTCAACCTGACTGACACCGCATCTCATTTCATCAGCTCATTTATATTCTCTCTCCTCACTTTGTTTGGACACAGTGTTTGCGAGCTCCTGCTGGCTGACCACATGAGTACGTTCAGTTCCTGTTTTCTTCAGATGAGTGATAATGAACGACATGTCAGCAATAAAAGATACACAAAGCATCAGTGAGCAGCTTCCGCCTCTTTTGTAGAATTCTATTGTTAAATGTTTTGGCAACTGATCTGAAGGTTCAGACTTCACTTTGCTCCTCGTGTGAGACCGTCGGATCAGTTTGATCCAGAGCCAGAACGACCTTGATGGATCCCTGATGTTTACCGGAAACCTTCCAAGCGCCAAGATTCAAAACCAAAAGTCAGAAGGTCTGCAGAGAACTGTCAAAGTGAATGTGCTGTTGTTATAGCAACCACGGACTGCTTGGTGCAGCATTCACATCCTTTAGCACTCAAAAGTGGCAGTGCCCGACTTGGTGTGGGTGAGATCGCATCCAAATAGAATTTCCCTTTATGACGGACAATACAACCAACAAAAAACTGTGTCATGCTAGATTTATTTATGGCCAGCAGGTGGTGCTATATACTGACTAAACCCTCAGACTGGATATAAAGATGGACATAGCATCCGTGACATCACCCATAGGTTTCCGCTGGAGAGGATCACAGGCATCAGATACCTAACTCCTCCTACTTTCTGGCTCAACCAAACACTCCCTGGTGCCTTAAGAGACGTAGCAACAGAAGCTAGCACCCATGGATTTTGGCTTCTTTGCCGGCGTGTCTGCCTTCTAAGACTTCCGCAGCCTCAACTCACTGATGACCACATTCACCCCTGTAGCCAAAACAAATGTTTGGACCAACTTCATAATTAGGGAAGACTTTTGCATTGAATTGACATGAACTGATTGGCTGGCGCTCATGCTTGAATATTTACATGCACACACTTTTGATTCTTGAACGTTCCTCGACTTGCAATCAGTTGCCATAGAGTCACGCTGCAGTAGTGACAATGCGGGACGTCATCCCACTCAGAAAAGATGAGCAACCGTTCCATCGAGGCCTCCAATGTGGTCACGTGAGCGTCCTGCACGTGTATTCAAACTGATAAATATGGCAAGTTGCTTCTGCCTGTGGATCCAGATGGCGCAGTCATGGTCACAACGTTCAGTGTTACACTCCGCAAACAGCTGCCAATTTGGCTTCGTAGCAAGAGAGAGGGGACCACCAACCATTTTCCAGAGATGAAAAATGAAAATGGTGACCAGGCAGATGTTCTAATAGCAGCAACATCACATAAAACCAGCGGCACACTTAAGCCAATGGACGCTAAGATCATGTTCATGTTTTTTGGAAACGAGTAAACAAGCCTGCAGATAGTTTCAGGTTTTTGTCGGCGTCCTGTCCGGAGCTACAGCATCAGGCCACGGTGACAGCTGTGACTCGTGGTGCCAGAGAGTGAAGTCATAATTAAACCCCGAGACACGGGTTTTAACCACATCAGCTCCGTGTCGGGTCAATACTCCTCAACAGAGCAGCAGAGATTACGTGTGAAGGCATTGACTGATCAGAAGTTGAGAGCGATCAGGAAATGTTTGTCGGTAACCGTTTAACTTCAGGAGAGGAAGCATCTGTCATATGGAGCACATGTTAGAAATCAACAGGTATCAACAAGCTGAGTATCACCGTAGAGCTGGATTACACACATTGATTTGATCGGCTTTTCTTATAAGGACTTTCCAGTGAGTTCTATTTATTTTGGATAACCCAACACTCGCCTTAACCGTGTCCAATTCACACCAAACCAGGACGTTAACTTAACCGCAATCCACATCCTACCCTTAACCTTAACCGCTACCCCAGAGATTATGTTATACCTCGGTATGTCCAGGCTTTGGCTCCAGTGGGGTCGGCTGGTCCTAAAAAGTGTTTATCCTGGCAAAGATGTCCTAAAGAGGCAACAAAAAAAAGATTGTTCGTTGAATATGCATCACGTCTGCTGGATAATAAGTGGTATGGACTCAGTGGTTCAGTTACTCACCCTCTTAACCTCAATTCTCCTCTTCACGCTCACACTCACCTCAGGACAAAGTTCAACTAAGCTGCAAATGTGCAATATTCCCATGTGAGAGTGTAGTGTTGATTTCCTTAACCCTTAAAGTGTTTAATGCCTGCACTTATTCATTTCATTTCTTTTAAGTCTATTTTAAATCATGATTCTTTTAGTATTTATATTGATTTTAATTTCAGAGTTGTAACACATGGCACATATTTCCAAAAATAAAAGGACACTGTTAGTCCTAAATTATTGGATTAAACCTCCTGTGGGTTAGGAAAGAACCTATCAAATGTAGATGCTTTCCTGGACCAGGGTCAGGATCAGGGGGCACATCCAAGATTTTTTTTTAACTGCCAATTAGAATGATTTTCCATTATTGATTGTTCAATTTACATAATCTGAACAATAACCATTAGATATAAAACATTGATCATTTCCAGATATTTTTTTCAAATTATAAAAAAAATGGTTATTCAGAATGATCTTTGATTACACATGTAGGAGACCCATGTCCATGCGAGCGCTCTGGTGCAGCTTGCCTTAATTGAAGGGTTTTATATTTGTTGTCACTGGTGTTACGGCCACAGGACTTGTTTACTAATGCCGTGCCTCTGTTGTGCACCTCTGTAGCTGCGTGGAGCTGGACAGGGCCATCAGTGTTTCAGGTTGACTTAAGTTCACCTGCCCAGCAACTGCTGGCCTTCCTCACCCTACCACGCTGCACCACCTGTGTTATTTGTTTGAGTGTGAATAGATTTATATTGATTGTACGTCTCACGAGCCGGGTCGTAACAACCAGTGCCACGTTCATTCTTCCGACACGTCAGTCGTACGACTGTGAGCGGCATTTGTTTTAGCAACCGTTGTCCAAACGTATGTGCTGTCATCCCTCGTCTCTAACATCCCTCTCCTGTCCCTCCTCACCAAGATTTCATGTGAGGCCATGAGCAGCAGCTGTAAACACTTTGGTCATTGACAGATGTGTTGCATCAGGGTGAGCGAGCTGACAGGTTTGGATCAATGCCACGATTTGTGTAATGTCCCATTCCGACTTCACACACTTGTAACTGACGAGAGGAAGAACAAGGATCACATGCTAATTGATAATTGTTTGCAAATGTCAGCGTTAATTAAGTTTGGATAAGGACAATCTGACACTACTTACAGAGAAATGGAGAGGAAATACCCAGGGTCATGTTGATAAAACAAACCCGCACAGATGCTGTGTTAAACGGTGCAGTGTGCAGAGTTTTCTGAAAAGCTGCAAATGAACACAGATTCCACAATGTGTGGAAGTGGAGATGCCTAATGAATCCATAAATAGAATCTATGATATTGAAAAACCAGTACTTACCAAGAATGTATGTCAAATCTGTTCTAAAGGTACAACGTGGAGGATGTATAGATATCCAGTTGCGATTTTGCACGTCACAGATGAATACTGGAAGATAATGGAAAATGTCATCAAAAACCTGCACAAAAACAGCCCTTTAAGTGTTGTTGCTATTTTTCCATCATCCAAGAATGAGCCTTTGGCCCTTGTCCAAGTAGGCAGCCATGTTTCTATGGGAACCAAAAAGGGATCAAACATACATTCACATACAAAACGGTGTTTGTGTTTTTGAGGGTCATAACGTCATACTCACAAGGGGAAGCGATGGCAGATCAGTTGGCTGCAGTGACTAGCTTCACCACCAGATGCCACTAAATCCATCACACTGTACCTTTTAAGATGCAGTACCTGAAACAACAAACTACAAAGTAAAAGTCTAGTTTTTTTAAATCACCAGTTTGAAAACCTTTGCTATTTATCAGCTCACATTAACGACAAAACGGACAAATGAATACGACAGCAAATAAATCACATGTCTAATTAGAGCTCGTGATGTCTAACAGTTTAATATGTGATCAGTGCTCCATGTGTCAGGACACATAACAGCCTCACAGACAAATTAAAGCTTATTGGTTTGTTCACTTATCTCTCTAAAATGTACAGATATGAGGCAGCTGACCTTGATGAGTAATGAAAGATAAATAAACATTTCTCTCTGGAGACTCGGCCGCCGCGGGCACGTCGGCCAAGAGCAACAGGACCAGCGAGCGTTTCACCCAGCAAAATGTGCTCCACAGAGCGGGGGAGAGAGATACTCTGCGGTCTGCCATCTCCGATATAAATCACTCCTCCGAATCAGAAATAGGAACCGAATCCTGTTGACCTAAGTTTAGAGACGCGGGGGGAAAAAAACGGCAGACTTTGTGTTTGAATGACAGGGAAAAAGTGCAGCAATGGGAAAGTTGAGTCTCTGCAACAGGAGACTGAACATCGTGTTCAGTGTGTGGATCAGACCGAGAACGGGAGATCAGATGAGGAGGTGCTGACTTTGTTCTGACGCCGTCAAACGGCCAAAGTATTTATTCTGTGACGAAGATAAACAGTTGACAAAAGGAGCAGGTGTACTGCACCCAGGCTCTAATGCAACATCCCTCTTTTCAGTCACACACACACACACACACACACACACACACACACACACACACACACACACACACACAGACGTCTAACAAAACACTTAAAGGGGTCTGGGTACCTGATGACCAGTGATGCGGATGTCAAACTTCCTGACGTCTCACCTGACTGACTTCATCACACCTCTGTCCGTGGGACCAAGGCTGAAACACAGACGACGCTGTGAAATGTAAACACTGTTACTTTCAAACCACTGACTATGAATGGAGCAGTCCACATGCACAGTGACCCTGTTTTGTTGCAGCCTGACGCAGAAAACTACTTACTGATTTAGCACAGATACAGTAACAGACACACTGGTATGAAATTAAAGAATTAATATATATGGATGTTTTATTAAAAATGGATGCCACGTGGAGGGACCTCGTTCTTTACCTGGTCCTCAGCAGTATTTACACAGCCTCGTCTCACTTCTTATTCAACTGTCTCAAATCAAGCATGAAGGCTTGTTGCAACATCCTCATTGAATCCTGTGTTAAACAAACAGGTGATAAGACAGTGGGGGTGAGACAATCAAAGGTGTAGTATTTCACTTTTGCTGTCATAAAGATGATAAGGACTGGAATGTAGTGGTCGTGGTTTTGTTTTTATTACTGAATACTTATCTGAAACTGGAGTAACTTGTTTTTACGTTGACTTAGATTGAGAACTTTATATCTACGTGCTAGCAGATTGTCCTCTACGGAGGCCACCATGTTTCTGTTGCAGCCAAGAGTGGACCGAACAAATACTTGAGGACCTTTTCAACTTTTATTTCTATTGTCTGCAGGTCAATAATGACACTTAGAAGCAAGAACTACTGTTTGCCGCAATATAAAACTTCACCAATAGATGCCACTAAATCGCACACAGGACACGAGGTTTAAGATTTAAAGCATTTAGTATTTTTCTCATTGATATTGTAATAAGCCTCAATGAACACTAGGCGCCCACTTTTTAAGAAGCAACTTGGCATGTTTTAAAAATTTTTAAAAAGGATGTTGTTTTGATAGGATTTGAAGTGGACCTCACAAGTACATGTATAATCACACATGTATAGTACAATATATAATATTAGATTTAGATGGATTTATATTCATAATTGTATTAATAACCCACAAATGAGCCCTTAATGGACGCCACCATTTTGCACCACCATGTTTTTGTAGTAACCCATTCTGGACAAACTGAACATTTTTTCCTGTCTATGTTTTCAAGATAAGTTGAACAAGTTCCAGGTTTAACTGTGACACCTGATGAAACAGATCAAACTGTGTCACCAAATCCATTTCACCTGCTTCTCCCAATTTAACATCTAAAAACATCTGCGGTGAAAAAAACAGCCCAGTAAATAAATCGGAGCGTTGCGGGAAAGTTTCGTGGCCGTCAGAGCGGAGCCTCGGGTTTACAATGGTTCTTGTTGCAGGATTTTGTGCCACTCATTCATACTACGCTGCATACCAGGATGTTTCCCAAGATCATGTTCTGAATACTGAATAGTGAGTGGAGTGAATGCATTATGTGCTCAACCACAACAGCATGTTCCCCCTCCAAAGATCTATTATCTTATCTTTCTCCAGACTCAAAACAACAGCAGTCCTTTTGTGCGCTCGGCAGTTAACGTGTGCCGTTTTTACTAATGGCCGCAGTTTGTTTATCATCTGACAGGTTTCCCATTTTAACCTCTTCAATCACCATGAGTGCTACCTGGACCGTTCGCTGCATGATGCATGCTTTCTTTTCAGTGAATGGGAAAATGTTCCTGGTCACAAACACATTCCTTTCACTCTGTGCAAACAGCTCGGTTTTCCTCCAGGGCGAATAATTCTTCTGTGCAATATCCCTTTTTTTATACCAAGAGATGCGTTTGAGTGACAGAAACATACAGGCGGTGTGGTCAGAGAGGAAAAGGAGTGGGAGGATGTAATGTTAAGAGCTTTGCCCAGCTTCTCCCTTCTTTTTGATCACATGAGGTCACAGAGACCTTCGGGCTTTAACAATTGGAGTGAGTGAACATTCCAATAATGATTTCATCTTTTAGTCCCGCAACGGAAAAATGTGACGGAAGTTCTGTAACAAATGGAAATGGGAATTCTTTTTTTTTTATTGTGATATTAGACTTACGTTAAATCAATCTGATTGAATTGTAAAAAAAAAAAAAGAGAAGAAAAAGAAAAGTACTACTTTACACAATATTCCAGGGACACTGCTGACAATGGGGATATTTCTCGTTACTGTACACACAGTGAGGACAGTTCACTGATCCGGGTTCAGCTCCTGCCACAGAGTCCTCATGCCTGCTGAGCCACAGCCTTGGCAGCCGCTCTCTTCTGCTTCTCGGCCAACTCCTTCATTTCCTTCTCTCGCTGGATCAGCTGTCTCTTAGAGACCTCCCACTCCTGCGCTCGCTTCTCGTAGCACTCCAGGTCGGCTTTCTCCGCCGCCGCCAGGTTACGTCGGGCCAGAGCGTTCACTAAATCCAGGAGGGAGGCGGAGTCCACTTTGCCCCGCGACTCCAGCTGGCTGCTCAGCTCCTGGGGAGGCAGGGAAACGAGAGAAGTTTGAAGGCGTCAAACGGTGACCTCACTGCCTCATTTAAATGACTTTGGGGGAAACTTTCCAAAGTGGTGAACTCTATTTAACACATTTCATATGCCCGCGCTTCTCTGAAAAACATCGGTCAATCCAAAAATGTGTCTATAAAATATTTTAAAGGTGCATTAGGCAAATTTTCTTTGTTTTAAATCACTTTTAATGCCAATTAGTGAGCAGGCTGTTACAAAAGGTAAAAGAAAAATGAGACATTTCCCTACTTAGTTTCCTCGATCTGCCTGTGGTAGGCTACTATGTGAGGCGACTGATGAAAATGATGTTCATGCATGACGGGAGCGCTTATTTCTGAGCCGATGGTGTCGACTGCCAGCTCGCAACTAGTGGCTTTCTTTATTGTTGTTGTTATTTGCCATTTGTTAATGTTCGCACACACACAGCCAATGCGAGTGTAGATGCTTGATTTCATATTAAAAGCCAGTGTTTATGAAAGGTGTTTAACATGGCTGTAAATATGGGCTGATCTATGACTTCATGTTTCCACTGGCTTCAAAGCTTCAGTTTGTAAGATTTGTATTAAATTATTTATTCTTATAACGATGGAAAATAAGAGAATCAAATTCATGCTTACATGATATTTAACTGTCGTTTTCATTTACTCAGAATGATCCTGTTTATATTCATATCAGAGGCACATCAAAGCCCAACCTTTGAGCAGTAGCCTTTTGAGTACTATAAGGTGACCATAGGTTCTCTGATATGCAACCAGGTACAACATCACCACCAGGTGTCTCTAAATTCCACACACTGCTGCTTAACACTGCAAAATCTGACAGTGTTTCATTATTTTTTTACCCGTGTCCCCATTTGAGAACAATTGGTGGTTTTTGATGAAAGACATATTCAGAGGACTGATATGTATTAGTCGGTGCAATCTGGTGTGGCTTGATTAAAATTATTGTTGCTGATGAGTCCTGGCAATCGGTACGAGCTCAATTCAGAGTGATCAAGGTGATCCGGCCATTCGTTTCACAATAAACACATAACGTCACAATTGTATGATTAACATACAAATGTGCCAGCAAAACGAAGGAAAGAGGGAGATAATTAACAAGGAGGAAAATCTTTTACAGGGAGAGAAATCTGTCCAACACGTGTGTTTGATCTCCAGAACAAATACAATACATGTTGACTTTAACAGAGGATGGACTGCAACATGTGTGATAACACAATGACATCTCTCTCTCTCTCTCTCTCTCTCTCAAAAGAGAGATGTCATTCAATTGTTCTCAGTTAAATGAAAATAATCTACCCTTTGACAATGGAACAGAACAGGATGTCACTTCGAGATGATCATCTGTCCCTGCAATTTGCTGTTTAATTATCATTGTGAATTTGGCCCAAAGAGGAGGAAGCAAAGCTCCCGGGGCACAAGTGTCACCTTAGATAGCAGACTCTGACAAGGTCACTGACGCGAAGGCAAATAAAGCTTAATGGAAATGTCGAATGCCCCTTTTTACTTGCGAGATAAGATAATTCAGTGTTATGAACGATCTCATTACCCTTAGGTCAAAGTTATTTGATCATCAACCACCATAATTCAACTGGAACTTAATTGTGTTTTACCCATACATCCATTATCTCGAGAACTCCTTAAATGGGGTTGCTGGGGGAGCTTGGAGCCAATCACAGCACAGATTTGTTTTGAGAGTACATCATGGACGCAGTGCTACTGCCAAGTATTGCGGACCAACATCAGCCGCTATCAGATGTGCACCAGGGCCGAGCCACCGGAGTTCAAGCAGAATCTCTCCTGCTGCCCCCGTGAGATCATTTCCACAGAACCTTTAAAAAAATGCAGCAGGATATCATCTATTAGAATTGTGCGTGTGGGCGGAGTCACAATGTAAAGACCATGACTTACAGTGGAAGTGATAAAATATCCCCGTACGGAGGAAAAGACCCATAAACCTTCTTGATAATAAAGACGAGGATCTGACGAGGAGTTTCCGTTTCCACGGCGAAATTCGTAAGTCAGGACCTGCCTCCTGCTGCTCTTCTCATTTGCTTGCACCACCTTGTTTGAACATCACAACAGAAGCGGTTCCTCCCACAATATTTTTGGCCGTGTGTGTGAATATGAAACTACAGAGGGATTCCGGACCCAATAATGCAGAGATCCTCCACAGGAAATGTCAGGCAACAGATTTACAAAAAAGACAAACACGACAGAGACGAATAACAAATGGCTTTGAATCTAATCTGCACGTCACCAGGGAGGACATGCACAGAAAAGGCCTCTGGATGAGCCGGGCTTCAAACCAACAGCTTTCTCAAGCACAAGCCTCACCTACTAAACGAAAAACAACACAAACCCAGACTTTCCTCACAGATATCGTATGTTGCCACCTCACTAATGACAGGAAACGGTTTTAATCCGCTGTTTGTTGATGTTTCCACAAACAGACACTCACCTGCAGAGAGAGAGACAAACACTTACCTTGAATCTGCTGACGTAGTGAGGAAGATTTGCCCGTTCGGCCTCATCGTCTTCATCGACATCGTCGTCCTTCTTCGCTTCCTCCCCTTCTGACTCCTCTCCCCTCGACTCCTCAGCTCCTGACCCCTCATCTCCTGAGGACTCAGAGTCTGAACTGGACGACAGCTCCTGCAGCAAGTTATTCACGTAGTCCAGCTGTAAGGACATCAAAGGGTATGTTCAGTTCATTAATCAATTAAATGTTGTTTTTTTTTATTTTAAAGGTCCATTATGCAAGATTTTATGATTTCATTTTACAATTGCAGAAATGGAATTTAATGCTAATTATAAAAGGGTTTTATCTACTCCACAGCCCAGAACAGACTGAATGAACCCCTTTCAGTTTAAAGGTCCAGTGTGTAGAATTTCTGTGGATGTATTGGCAGATATTAATCTTAATTGTCTTGTTGTCATTTGTGTAAAATCAATGAAAACAAGATTTGCGTTTTCATTACTTTCATTTACATTTAGAGCGAGCCTGTTTCTATAGAGACATCCATGTTGTGCCAACATGGTTCTACAGTGGCCCAGAGAGGACAAACCTATTACTGGATCAACTCAGGCGCACCATGCAATGTCATCACAAGATAGCACTAAATCCTCCACGCTGTGACTTTACATATTCTTATTACATTTGCAGAATTGTTATGAATCAGTCGAATGAAAGTCGCATAATTACGGCCTTTCCGCATTTGACCGATGACGTCACAGGCGTGTAATGAAAGAGACCGAACACCTCGCTCGACATGTGCCGTCTTCTTTTTGCAAAAAGCCTAAATGAACAGCGCCCGAGGCTGCGGTCGCCAGCACCTTCATTTGAGATGTAATATTTCCTCCGCGTCCTGTGGCGTTATCTGCCCTGTCCACATTATTGCTGTGCCGCCGTCTCGCTGGCTGTTGTAATTCCCGGTGTGGTAATTCTCACAGACGTGCTCAGAGCTCCAGGCCCTTCAAAATCTCATTAGACGTGAACAAAGCTCAACTATTGAACTGGACAGCACAGGCCAAATTAGAGGCGCCACACCCCGTCTCATGTGCGTGCATACAGTACATGTAAAGATAACTGTTCAGTCTCAGCGGGCGCGGACTGACCGTGACGCACACGCCCCCACCTGGAGAGTAACAACAGCCTGTGTGTGACGCTGCTTTCCACAATCAGGATCACATTTTGAGAACATTTAGACATTTAGGGTTTAAACGCCTGCTTGTTAAGATCATTTCACCCAGAGTGGACGTGAGGTCAGGCGGTGGTGTTGTCTACCTCGGTGTTTTGTCTGTGAAATGTGCTCGTTGGTCACGTCAGGTCCGTGTCTTATCTATTGCTGTGTTCTTCTCCTCTGCCTGTAAGCGACGTGACAGATGGTCATTTCATTGACAACAGAGGAGTCATGTGTGGACTGACAGGGACCTGATAATCAGAATGAAGCAGCCATAGAGCCCTAGCTCTTTTATTCAGGCATTAGTGAGGATGTGCTCATCTCAGCGCAACACAAAGGAGGGAGGCTGACAAGCCTCTGAGAGAAAACGAAAAAAAATACAGCTTCCACCTCGAAGAGGCCATCGTGTGAAATGTTTTCGTTTGAATCAGTGAAGTGGCAAAATATTTTTCTCGGAATCTGTAAAAAAGATCTTTATCAGTCTATCTATATCTATATTTACATTCAACTGTCAACAGACGTCCGAGATCTGGACTGTGCTGACAGGACGCTTTGGAATATATTGTTTTCCCGACTCGTGTGTTATACATGTATAGGGCTGAAATATTCATGTCTTTATTCATACTTTTATAGTTTCATATTTATGCAAAACCTCCACTGGGATGATGGTTCAAGTGCCTTTAGACAAAAGATCAAAGGTGTATGGAAATAGGAAGTTTATGTTCTCAAGTATGTTGTGATACTGATACCACACAGTGATCAAATTCACAAATCCTTCCTCTTTATGGTCCAGCAGATATTATCATCCGCTATTATGATGATCTGGTAATTTATCAATCATTGTGGAATCGCTCGTGATATTATCATGGGCCTGGTATCAAAGGTTATATTGCGAGTTCCCTGAAAATCCCATCCCGCGTTTGTTAACCCCCTTCTCAAAAGTCGAGCATTAATCACAGAAGAGCAATAATCATCGTTAGAATAAAGTCTTACTGCGTCTTTGGACAGTTTGACGTCACTCGAAGACTCCGCTACTTGCTCCATGATGGCCAGCGCTCGCTCCAGATGGCCCCGACCCCAGTGGAGAGGCATCCCCTTAAACACTGCGTGTATGCCCTCTAACTGCTCCACTTTACCTGGACAGGAAAACAGAGCAGGAGAAGAAACGAGACCGGGAGGGTGACGAAAGTGTGTGTGGGACAAGTCGAGCATGTAGAGAGGATATAAAAACATTTTATATGAGAGGAAAAGTTTAAACACACACCTAACATGGCATTTCCAAGTAACTGGGCGCTGAGGCCGACACTGTTCTCCTGCCTCAGTCCACAAATGAACAGCGATGCCCCCAAACTCCGCTCCTCCGCCACCTGAACACAGCGAGCAACAAGTGCACACGTGTGGAATCACATCGCTCGCTTCTGCTACAAACATTCACACACTAATGAGTGTCGGGCGTTCATTTTTTCCATAATGAGTAAAGCCCTCGTGCATCACTCTGAACATCAGCAGTCATTCAACCAGTCATTGATGACTTTACCGTAGCAGTAATGCACCCCATCAGCGCCAAGAGTACGAATATTCAGCTATCATTTATTTTCACAACGTCGGCCGTGTTGCTGCGGCTGCACTTTCACTCACAGTGAGTTGTGGTCTGGCTGCCATGAAGGAGCTCAGTGAGAACAGAGACACAATCTGAGTGGAGGGAAGGTCGAAGGCCTCCTGAAGCATCACCTCCTCGACCACAGAGCACGCACCTGTACGACAAAGGACGCTGGGTTATGACAGTACATCATATTGATGTTTTCATTGGCTGTAATCAGATAATTCCATGTAAAATGATTTTCTAATATTGGTGATTGTGGCCAATGTTACAACGACTTCCTCTTAGAGATTGTAACATTGACAATAAGGGATGGAAAAAAAACAGCATAAAATAGGTAAAATAGGTCACATTCACTGCTAAATTATGTCTGGTATTATATTTCCAATTATAAAATAGAAAAAAAAATGTACATTCAGGGATTAAACAGGGTTCATCATGCCACCTAGTGTTTCAAACCATCGGTTGGACCTTTCAGAACCACTGCTTATGAAAAGTCAACCACATGACATTAACCACATGTCTGCCTCCAGGGCCAGTGCTGCATTCCTAAGACATTTCTTAATTTACAGGAGGGAGGAACATCAGCCAAGGTTTAGATGTAAACGTATATTTGAAACAGCAAACCTGAACCGATTCCAAATATTCACAAGTGAAAAATACCCAAAGCAACACAGGCACATGTAAATAAGCATGTGTTTTCATTTGCTAAGGGAACATTAGAGGTGGGATTATAAAGAATAAAGGGTGATGGAAATAGTTGTTGTGCCAGGGTCATTATGGCTCGCTTATATGTATTCAATAATTTTTGTATAACAGTTGACCACAGAGAGATCACAGGAATGAGAAGTATGTGGCTTTTAAAGTGAGTAGAAGATAAGTGAATGTAATTTATCCTTTCAAAGTAAAGACACAACATCAGGTAGAAGCATAAGTGCACAGCTGCCACTGTTTCTAAGCAGTGAATACACCATCCTATTAGAAGTAGTCACAGTTATGCTCCACAACATCATGTCCGACCACTGCTCGGTGAGCCTCTACTAACTCCCTCTGCTCACTTTCTTTTATTTATCTTTTTTTTTCTTCTCTTCTTCATTCCTATTATTTCGACTTTACTTTCTGCCCCAAATGAGGTGATTTCAATTTCAGCACTCACACCCCAACAGCTAACAACGCGAATGCATTTGTTGCGAGTACCTGTCACTGGTATTTAAGGTGAATGGCGCTGGTGAATGTTTGCTCTTCGCATGTATTTTGAGCAATCTATGCAATGGTGCAGTGATCCCCCCCCCACCCCATCTGTCCACCCCCTTCTCCACCCAACCCCCACTGTTCTTTGTCTCTTTTTCCATCCACTCCCTGTGCTCCGTCTGGGCCCGACATCCTCGCTCACAGCACATGTGCTCAGATTTGAAAGCATGACCAAATTATTCAAATAAAGGTTAAGTAACAGGAAGGAGGTACATGTCACGTACATTCCACCTGTCCGAGTAAAAATCTGTCAGGCACAATCAGGCCTCAGTACTTCCAATACTTCATGCCAAAATGCTGGACAGGACAGGTTAAAAAAATAAAATAAAATACAAATAAGAAGTAATCACAGTTGCATCACACACCTGGTAACAGTCTATTAGACTTTTGTGACTTCACCACCTGACACTGTTTACCGTCTGATGTTATTACAGACGGTAAACAGTGTTAGTTGTTTCAGGCTTCCCCTTTACCTCCGTCTCTTACAAACAAGGAAAGAATTGTTTGAAATATGATTTCAGTGATTTGACAGTCGGCTCCCACTCCTGGCAAAAAGTCCCCGTCAACAACAAAGTATTTGGAAAGTTCTATTTCAGCCGTACTCCCCTTCCCCCACTCCCACCCTGTAATCTTTCATTGGGAGCACGTTACTTACTTTTAAAGTCTCCATCTTTGATGTAAAGATCTATGAGCAGGTTGAAGGTGAAGTTATCTGGAAAAATACCAAACTGGTTCTGTGGAGATACACACACACACACACACACACACACACACACACACACACACACACACACAATGATTATACACATCAGATGTACAACTACTAAATCTTTTACACAATTTATATTTTACATTGTTTCCCCGACATGATTTTGTCTGGATGGTGTATAACATGCACAACAATAACAGCTGTGGATTCCTGCTGCATCACTGACACCGATACCAATCATAACAACTACAGAGGCAGCCATACTGACTCGACGCCGCTTTACCTCACTGTAAACACATTACCGGCCGGCTGACGTCTCTGCCTTTGGAATAATGCATCGATTCCCAGTATAGTATGACTTGTTCAGGAAATGTCAAACACGCTTGATGTTATTTGTGCTGCTCACATCGGTTTGAAAATGCATCTGGGTTCTTAGGTTGGGATCTATAATCACTCACAGTGGAGGAAAACTGCAGCTGTCAGGCCTGATCAAGAGCTGCTGATTAGATTTGCTCTCTGGTTTTGATGACGAGCCTCATCGAAATAGCAGAGGGAGGAGAATATGATGCGTCTACCTTGTTTTTAACTGTGTACAGGGCTTTATCCCTGGCCCCGAACTTCAGACACTGTCTGATCCAGCTGTGGATGGTCCAGTCTCGCAGGTACCAGCAGTTTGGACTGTGACGAAACCTGGACACACACACACACACACACACACACACACGCAGGTTTCTTCAAACTCAGTTGATATGATATGCAGTATATGGTTTAGTAGTTTGCCAACTGTAAATACATGGTGATGCAACATGGCAGCTTCTATGAAGAGGACCACTTCTGACGTACTGTAAATATAAAGTGCTCATTCAAGGAAACATTTGGTACAATAGGTACATTGAGGTAAATATACTTTCATTTAACACTGTATAATAGACAATAGACAACAGACTACACAGTCAGGTGCATTAATAAAAACATCAGCATCATTATTTCATTTTGCACTTCTGCCCTTTGAGAAAGAGGTAATTTTGCCTCATTCATTCACACTGAACCTTTAAATCTGACCTCAGTGTTTTTAAACGAGACAAACAAAATGTAACCCGTCATTGTTGACATCGGTATGCAATGATTCCAGTGTACAATAACCATTAAATGTCCTCCTTGGCTAATGTAATCTAAATACATCCACTAACAGCTCTGATTTATTATGGATCCAAACAACATTAAAGATTTGAGGAGGAGAAGATATATATATATATATGACAAGTGACTCCAGGACTTTACTTCATTCTAATTCTATGTGAAGAAATATGAATGAAAAAAGATTCTTGCCTATTTTTTAACTAGTTACAAACTTCTACGTACGTATTGTCCCTTAATTATGATGTTGAATGTACCCCGAACAAGGGTGCGATTGGGAAATATACAAAATCTCATAATCACAAGAATGGGTGCAGATTCCAGAGAAGGGAGAAAACAGGAAAGGTCTGGAGTTGCCCTGAACAAAGACAAGCATGTGACGGAACACAAACCAAAACAGACAAACCAAACAGACTATTCAGTCCAAGAAAAGCTCACGCATTGGTACCGAGGACCAAATCTGAGGCGGCAGCAGCAGCAGCACATGTCTGACACAGAAAACTGATTGGTCTTACTTGTAGAGGTAGTACTCTGCTTGATCCACCTCCTCCCGCGAAGAAATGTTGTCAACAAACTGAAACACAAACAGATAATTCAGACGTGGTTGTTTGTTTTGTGTGACAGGTTTGACAACAGACCATTTGAATGTGCACACATCTCACCCGCGAAATATTCAGAGAGCTAACTGGGAAATTCCCCTCGTACGTCCGGTCCATCAAAGCAGCCAGCAGAGCTGTCAGTCAGAGAAATACGAATATAATTCATATAATTACGCAGTTTATCATGTAATGACAGAAAAACATTACAAATGTATCTTATGGTGAAATATTCAAGGGTGAGTCACCTACCCATTATTTATGATTGTATATTTATGTGCTTGTTTGATTAGGTTCTTATGATCATGCTGAAACTACAGAATTTATTTCCTTGAAACTTGATGATGAACAGGTGGATACAGGAAATGCTGATTGCTTAATCTGACATTGTGATGTATATACGTACAGTACATACATATATACATATATATATATATACAGTCATTTTGATGGAATGAATCAAGGATTTTAGGAGTTTGGTGCAGGTCAATCTAAAAACCAGGATCCAGATGATTTCAATGCTAAAATCTGGGATCGTTGTCAGCCACTGCCCTGCCTTATGTAGCTGCCAACCTGTATCTTTGACCAATGTGCGGCTGACATAATGTGGATTCAGAAGTAAACCAACAGTGTGTGTGTATATTCAGAAGTAAATCAATAGTGTTTGTGTATATTCAGGAGTTTCATTACCAATCCAAAAGGAGTGATGCTTTTATGTGTTGGGGTTTAATTCTGTAAACAAAAGCTCCATAATCTGTTGAGATGGTGGAACAATTCTATTCATTAGTATTATTGATACTTTCATGAGCGAGAGCTGGGACAGGCTGTGTGTGAGGATCATTAGCGTCCCATAAGGCTGCAGTATTACACTGCCATCATGTGTTGATAACATGCACTGACATTAGCATCAAATGCTCCACAGCAACATGGTGGGCCAACTTCTTAGCAGCACATCCAGCACTTTATATTAAAGTTTTTTTTTTTTTAATCCCATCCAAATAATTTCATAAGGCACCACAGAAACACACTGTACCCCATTCAGACAGAGACACACAAAGACCACCTAGCCTCTGACATTAGGCTCAGGAGTTACACTGATGGTGAGTTCATCATTTGATCTTAGTGTGTATTCCACAGTAGATTGGGCTAGTTACATTATAAATGTACTGAACATTATATATCTCACTATAACGTGATCGTGTTTATTTCTTCTTACCCAGATTCTGAGGGTCCTTCTCTCTCGCCTCCCACAGTTTGGGGTCAGAGTAAGCAGCAGACAGTAACCATCTTCTAACTGTAACACACACACGCACACATATACACACACACACATATAGACAGTACATCGGGTCACACACGTACAATATGAGAAACGGGCTATTAAAAAGGGTTAAAATGTTCTCTGGCTCAATAACGACATTAACGCTGTGACTCCAACCTTTAATTTTCACAGTAGGAGCAGAGTTTACCTGGAAAAGAGGGCGATAAACGTTTCACTTTGACAGCTGAAGTCAGGCAGCGACGCAACATGGAGGCCGCCATCTTTGGAACATACCACTTACGCGACCAGGGTGGGGGGAGATCAACTGTACCACGAAGATGACGGGGAACGGTCACAATAGGAAATGAGACCCAGTGTGAAGTATGTAAATGTTTGATATTTATCGACACAAAGATAGTTAATTCAATGAACACAAACTGTGATACCATATAAGGTTTGGTTGATTTCAGAGACTAAAGAATATTTCATGTAAATCGAGAAAAGATCGTTATTCGGGCCCAGTTTTCCGAGATAGGCACCTCCACAATCTTCTCACCTGAAGTGAATGTTCATAAAAAAAGCGTTAATATAAAGTTATTTCTGCCCAAAGTTTCAATTAATGCACAATTTAATCAAATGTCGTCTAAAAAGTGAAGTATTAGTGGGCTGCACCCTCTCATTCTCAGCCCAGATCAATGATACCAATATCTATCAAAGTGATGCGTTTATCTGTGATCATGTGATCAAACCACTTCCGTCAACAAATATACAACAAAACTTGTGTTACCACAAATTAAGCAACATGAGGTTAGAGAAGCAACAAACTCTTTTTATTGTGACAAATAATCAAATTCATTGATTTTGACTGATTGATTTTTTAAATGTATTTGAAATTAGGAGATAAAACAATTTCGTGCTTTTATTTTTTCAGCATTTTTGCTGCCAGACCATTTTTATTGAGTTATGAAGGATACAGCAATTTGGATCTGGGCCATTGTAAATGTTAGGTCCAGTTCCTTATGTAAACATAAGGGGAATGAAAACAACAATTGCCATATTTTCAGGTGATTCAAAACACTTATTTTAGAGCATTACATTTCTGAAAAATAATAACTGATTATAATTTGTTCTTTAGCTGATATACTGGAACATTTTACTTATTTTTTAAATTTTGGGGATACTGTAATTGTAAATGCACATTCTTTGCATGCTCTAACGCTCACAGTGAGAACAGACAATAGAGGGTGCTGTTTATTTAAGTACCATACGCAGAGAGTGAAGTAGAGGTGCTGGAGATTCATTCGCACTTTAAAGTTATGTGAAGTATCAGAGTTAGAATCTGGACATCATGCGTAACACTCTGAATTTGCCAGGACACTATATTTCTGCAGTATAGTAAAAAAAAAAATACTACACACAACCCTTTAAAAGTGTCATAAAAAACGACTGAATAATAAAGTCATTCTGACAGAAAAGTAGAAGTACAGGTAATCACGTTTAAATCTGTTTGTGAGCAGCAGAACCAGTGACCTGAATTGTCCTTTAACAGTTCTGTCAGTGAGCCAGGGTTGGTCTCTTACACACAGGCGCATGGTCATCAGCTCTAATTAAAGGTCCACGCCCTGGCTCTGGTTCAGAGGAGGTAACTTGTTGGCTCTGCATGGGGTGGGTCACTTTAATGAAACAAAGCGGGGAAGAAATTTCAGCTCCATCTCATTTTCTCGTTGACCAGCAAAACAGGAAGCGCTTACCTGAGTTGTGGCAGACAAAAGTAACAGGATGGAGACTTTTCTAAACACACAAACAAAGGACATGTACGTCTTTTCAGGAATGGAGCGTCAACGCTTTCCAATATTCCAATTCTCTTACAATTAGATTTTATTCCTCCAGGAAGCAATTCTGAATGTACCACTTTTACGTCTCGACATCACGTCATCACAGTCATCGTTATCAAAACAGTACCAGTGTTAACCACAAATGTCACTTTCCCATGCCTTCAGTATCTACCTGTTCTCATGTTTGCACATGGATTCTCATTGTGGCTCAAGTTTCACTTCATTAAAAACAAACCAGTAAATTCAACATGTGCTCTGTCCTGTGATCAGTCTGTCACAGCAATGCCCCCTCACGTGGTTCTGCTGAGAGGAGATGATTGTGGAGAGGAGAGGAGACAAAAAAAAAAGATTCCATCCCCTCTCTGGTTCCTCTCTGAGAGAGTGGCTGGGAATGAAATGCGAAGGTGAGGAGAGGAAAGGAAAGGAGGATATGAGAACTTCCTCAAACTGTTTGCGGGTTTCACCTTTAGGACACGGTGGTCATCAGTAGGAAAAGAGAAGCTGCTGTTCTGTAGGTCGTCTGAGAAGAAATGACACTTTTACCTGAACCGTGTTGCACGGTCGAATAGAATAGAACAGAGCTTCATTCATCCCCATGTTCATTCAGCAGAATGTGATGATGACGATACTTATGATGATAATGATAATATTAGTGATGATAATAAATGTTGTACAGATATACAGGAAATACCCACATGTACACATATAAACACAAGCATCGACATCTATCTATCTATCTATCTATCTATCTATCTATCCATCATCCACCCATCTACTGTATCTTTTTCTGTGTAGATACACTGTACCTATGGATGTACCTATATGTGACAGAGATGAATTGTATGATAATGTGTCTTGTTCTACTGTGTTTTCTCATTGTACTTGTTTTTCTATTTGCAGTGGGGCTTCAGCGCTGAGCAGAAACAATGCTTCACTCTGCGTAACACATACGCAGCCTTTGTCTGAGGCACCTACTGCGTCCGTCACTGCCGTTTGATCACAACCTAAAAGAGAGAAGGGGAGAGGTGTTTTCTCTTCCTCTTCCTCTGCTTTGAAAGAGAAGCACGAGGAGAAAAAAGTAAGTTTTGGGTTTTTTGTGACTCATATGGGCTTCACTAAAGTGTGTGTCATACAGCAAGGATTGATATTTTATACATGGGCTGAAAGTAAAAAGTCACGGTGAGGTTCAGAATACACAAAACAGAAGATTCTCTATACAGGTTTGTGCTTTTAGACTTTTATTTTTTGCATTTAATCAGCAGATCCTAACTCTTAATCATTCATTAAAAATTCAAACATTCTCCAAATCTGTTAGAATTATGTACATTTGACATAAAACAAATTGAAATCACACTTTATTCAGTTTTAGATTTGTCATATACATCACATTATTACACATGGATGGGTGCAATGTCCCACAAATAAATTGCTGATTTTAGTCTGACATATTTACAAAAAATGAATATGTTAAAGGTACAGTGCGTATAACTTAGGGCATTTTTGGTAGTACTCATAATTATGGATTCTTTTATTTTATGAACGTAAATCTGTGGACAAACAGACTCTTCTTTTCTTTTGGCTACAATACATCACTTTAACTGATGCCACCTAAAGCTGTGCACTGTCCCCTCAAAACAAAATTGCATACTTGAGTTAACACTGGAATGAATGTGTAAGAAGTTCAAAAACTATTAAATATGTTAATGCATTGTCTCCATTAAAAACTAAACCCTGATCATAGTACTTTTCTACCCCACCTCCTGTCAGTCTCTGTATTTTCACAGTTTTGTATTTGTCTCTGTTAAGAAATAGGATATGTAAATTTTTTCCTGTCGGCGCTAAAGCTGCTACACCTCTATTATGAGTTGTATTCTGAGAGCCACACACTTTTCCTCTCTCCTCAGGGGAGTGTCTCTTCAACATCCTGTACTGCAAAAACATCCCCCAGAAATCTTCCTCTCATTATTCCTCTACATTTTCCCTCATTCTTTCCGCTCCTCTTCCTCATCACCACATGTCATTTCACTCGAATGTTCGTGACGCTCTTCTCCACTCGTCTTCAAACTGCTCTGGTTCCGCTCCTCCTCATAAAAAACACAGACCCTCTGTCTGCTTTGCTCTAAATCTCGGTGAGGATCTTCCATCTCGGAGTCAGAGTCGTAACCATACGACGCCGACTCGCCCAGTTCCGAATCAGACCCGTAGGCTGTTTCTGCCTGCAGGAGGCGCACCTGCTCATCTCCGGGGTCTACAGATTGTCTTTCCTCCTCTGCTGTTGTCACCCTCTCCTTGGTCAAACTTTGCCGGTATATCTGATTCTCGCCTGATGATCCCTGTTCACTCGGGTTCGGGCCTGCTGGCTCATGCTGGTCCACCGCCTCCGGGCTGTACCGGCTCCTTCTGTACAAGCTCTCTTCATCCTCCTCCTCCTGACACGAGCTCCCCGGCACGCTCTCCCCGTCGGACTGAGCCAGACGGAGGCTGGGCAGGTCCGGGTGCTTCTGGGAAAGGTCAAATGGCTCCTCTTGGCTGAAGTGAGTGAGGAGGCCCATTGGCGTGCGCAGGCAGAAGCGCCCCCTTTGCCTGAACACTGGAATCACAGAGCATGATGATTAAATGACCGACTTAACACACGTCACCAACCCACCAGATCTGAGAAATCCTTACATCTTTCATCCAGCCCTCGGTCCATGACGCCATGTTTGACCTTCATGTGTCTGGTGAGGTTTCCCTTCAGTGTGAACTTGCTGGGGCAGTAGAGGCACTTAAAGGGTTTGCTGTCTGAGTGCAGATGCATGTGACCCATCAGGTTATGCATCCTGTTGAACTCTTTCCCACACAGCTGAAAGACAAGGAGGAGACCTTTAGTCGTTAAACCTCGAGACTTTCGTCCAACAGATTCTAAGGGAGTCATTTGGGTTAAGGCGTTATCTTTCATTTTCAAAGATGGGACACTTCCTACATCAGCTGGGTCAGCTGACCAATCAGAGCGGTCGGGGCTTCTCAGGAGCTCAGGTAGGAGCTCTGCAGAGCATTTTAGGTAGAGAGGGAAAACAGGAGTTGGAGGGGTGGACTCTGAGACACGACTGTGTTTTCTAACCATCTTAACACGTTCATACTCAGATACTCAGATTCTGTCCACCAGTAGTTGTAGTAAACATTGTTCCAGGAAACATAAACAATAAGGCAACACGATCTATTCTTTTTATTTCTCTGCCAAATTCGCTTTTGTTGAATGACTAATTTGATCAGAATGAGCTGTTACAGTTGAGCAAACACGTAATCATGAATGAATGTGCCGGCATTCAGATAAACATAGACACACACACCCTCCCTGTATCTTTGTTTTCCTCTTTTCCTCTTTGTCTTCCTCCCCCTTTCTCTCACTCCCTGACACAAGAAAAACAGAGAGAGAGAGAGAGAGAGAGAGAGAGAGAGAGAGAGAGAGAGGAAGCAACATAGAGACGGAGCCAGGAGGAGAACAGGGAAGGGCAACTCCTGCGCTGTCCTTCCTCTGCATTCTTTTTTATTAGGGTGGTCCTTTCCTTCAGGAGGAGAGAGGGACTGTAAACTGTCCAAGAGGACCGTGAGAAAACAGGAAGCTCCCTCCAGCAGCAGAGAAAGCGAGATGAAATCTATTTGCGGGCCCCGTTCTCCGGGGAGGCTGGGGGGCCATTGTTAGAGAGGCAGTTTGTGCGGCGATATCCTTCCTATGGACAAGGAGGCTCCCCGCTGCCAAAAGCCTCACTGCTATCTGGTCATCGTCTCAGTCGTCGCACCAAAACCCAAGGTCAAAACACACACTCCACAGAAGTGTGGAGGTCCTTGAATAGCGCCCCAAATATTTCAGATTGTGGATATCAATGAATATGGTTTAGGGATGAGGGACTCAAATTATGTACAAGTCCCTTTCATTCCCTGCCTTTGAGACAATAGAACCAGGTGCGAGCATGCTAACTTAGTTCCACATTTCAGGACTTGATCCTGCGGCAGGAGGCTATTGTCAATGTCAATGCATGGTTACAAGAATGATGCATTGGTTAAAGAATAACCCCCCCCCCCCCCCCAACAAAAAAAACCCCCCCCCCCCCCCCACCCCGCCCCTAGAAAATGTCGTTTATTGTAGTCACAACAAGGTCTGGCAACATTTGGAGCATTCTCTGAAATATTGGACCTATTCGATATCTGTAAACAAAAGAGGAACTAAGGGCAAAAAGTCTGCCGTGTTAAATTTGACTAACCTTGCATTTATAGGGCTTGATGTCTGAGTGGACGATCATGTGAGCCTTCAGAGTCTGTTTTTGGACGAAACTCTTGAAGCACATGTGGCACTGGTAGGCCCGTATGTTGGTGTGGATGAGGACATGGCGCTTCATGTTGGCCAACAAGGTAAACTCACGGCCACAGATGCGACACTTATGCTCTTTCACGCCCTGAGGAACGAGAGAACGTGGAGGTATGTGGCATCAGAGATGTGGATCAAATGGTCCCTGCTTCAGAGTATTGTTTTTCCATAAGATGAAACATAAAATCTGGCCTCAGTCAATAGCTGGAACAAGGTAACAATGCATAGATGTAGAATACTCTTGGCTACTTATTGGGGAGCTAAGATGAAAGGGTATTTAGTGGGATAGAAACATTTGAGAAACAAAACCAAGAGTCCTAATTTAAGGTGGAGATGCTTTGAAACAGAAGCAGAAGAAACCTATTAGAACAGTGTCCAAACTCTCAGGCAATTTCAACACCAAAAATGCAAACAAAGAATATCGGGCACGTTTTACTGTGACAGCAAAATGGATTCCAAACGTTGCACATTTTATTCCTGCCCAAGAAACATGGTAAAAAAAATAGCATCGTTTCTCTTTGTTCTCCTAATGAAACCTACTTTGTGTGTGAGCGTGTGCTGTTTCAGGTGGTGTGACTGGATGAACTCCATCCCACACTCACTGCAGATGTACGGCCTGATGTCTTTGTGCTTCATCATGTGGTTCTGAAGCTGACTGGGATACTGGAAAGTCTTCTGGCACTCTGCACACCTGCAGGAACACAGGGTATAACCTCCATCTCCAGCCAAACATTTTCAAGTGATGGATATTGTGTTATCCTTGTCCTGTAGACTGTTGGATTAGCTTAGCACAACGAGCTACAAGCTTGTGGAGACACCTTGCGTCAGACCAATGTTAGCACATTCACTTGTGTGCACTAAATGTGAAGATACACCGTACACCGTAATCTTATGTCGGGCCATTGGTAAGAAAATCAGCCACACAAACCTCTCTGTTGTGCCGCAATACACCATTTTCAAAGTTGTTTGGTTTTCTTCAATTGCTTTGCTAACCATATGCTAACGTTAGCCTCAAAATCTAATGTAATCTGATCTAATCTAGCTAGCATCTCAGATACTAGGGTTGAGGTCATGAGATTTGACACTTTTTATTTTAATTGGATTTGAAGATCACATATCGCTGTATAGCAAATAAAGTCAAGTAAAGTTTCGCGTTATGATTCTTATTTTATCCACGTTTCCACCCTCTATTACCAAGTTAAGCTAACTAGCTGCTTGCGCCATTCGTTGAAAACAAACATAAAGAGTGGTTTCGATCCACTCTTCAAAATCTCAGTCAAAAAGAACTTAATGAGGCCACGTCAAACTTCTGCAGTAGCAACGCAACGTCTTTCAGCAAAGGAAGTGTTGTTTTGCTCACCTGTACAGCGTGGGACCTCGGTGGGCAGTCAGGTGCCTCTTCAGCTGAGCAAGTGTGGGAAAGTCCAGGCCGCACTCCACACACACGTTCTCCTGACCTTTCTCGTGCTTCAGCTCGTGGGCACGGAGCTCGCTGGGGTAAGCGAAGCCGCGGCCGCACACGCCACAGCTGGATAGGCGGGGGAAAGGATTGTGTGTGTGTGTGTGTGAGCGAGACGGAAAGTTTGGACAAAAAGACTCTTTTACG
Organism: Chascanopsetta lugubris; assembly: GCA_016785325.1. NCBI lineage: Eukaryota > Metazoa > Chordata > Actinopteri > Pleuronectiformes > Bothidae > Chascanopsetta > Chascanopsetta lugubris. Next base: position 96,719 of record JAFBJT010088979.1, read on the forward strand.
TACGAAAATATGCAGTCACCTGTACGGCTTCACGTCGCTGTGCTGCATCATGTGCCTCTTCAGGTGGCTGGTCTGGGTGAAGGCCTTGTGGCAGACCTGGCACTTGTGCGGCCTCATGCCCTGATGTGTGAGCAGGTGCGTGTGCAGGTGACTCAGCTGCTTGAAGAGTTTGCCGCACAGGTTGCAGCCATGGGGCTTGATGCCGTTGTGGCCGAGGATGTGCGTGACCAGGTTGTACTTGGAGGTGTAGGACTTGTCGCACATGCGACACTTCCACCGCTTCTGCTCGCCCCCCACGTCGACGTAGTAGCTGTCGTCGACGTGGACGTCCAGGCCGAGCTTCTCGGCATTGGTCGTCCCGCCCCTGGGGCCGTCGCGGCTGCGGTGGCCAGGTCGGAGGTCGTTCCTGGGGTAGAAGGCACCGGGGGAGAGGTGCATGACCGGCCCGGGCATGTAGAAGGGGTACGGTAGGAGGCTGTGGTGGAGGGGTGGGAAAAAAGGAGGGTGGAGAAGAAGGGGAGAGGGAGGCCAAAGCGGAGAGGGACTGAGGGGCTCCTGTTTCACCTGCACAGGTAGATTCATGCCTGGCGGCCTCTGGTGGAATCTGTTGAGCTCGATCATACCAGGGAGGGGTTTTGGAGATGGGGAGGGAACAGGGCGGAGAGGGAGCGACAAGGGGATGTGGGGCAGATCTGCCGTCCTCTTCCCGCCGCTCTCCTCTGACTCCTCCTCGCCCCCCTCTGGGGATTCGCCTCGCTGGGCGTCCATTTTGAACGGGGGTCGTTTGCGTTTTTGCGAGCCCTCCTTTTGGACGTAACCGGGGCCGTGATAGGGAAAGAAAACAGGGGAGCTGAAGACGCCGTAGCTGTCCCCGGCGGGCGAGAGGCCGGGGAATCGGGGAGGCGAGAACTTTGGGGGCTTGATGAAGAGCGGAGGACGACTCAGGTAGAAAGCGTGCTGGGGGGCTTGTTTCAGTTCGCTCCTGAGAGGAGGACTTCTTCTCGGAGAGAAACTCACCCGCTCCCTCTCCATGTTCCCTCTGCGTTAGAACGAGTAGAAGAAGAAGAGGGAAGAGGTTAAATGTCTCCGTGAGAGGAATCTTTTGATCCTTCGATAGATTCTATATCAAAGTCTGTTTACAAGTCTCGGGGAGGACTTGTGTTGCGTTAATAGAGAAAGCAGCATGGAATGTGATAAGGAGCCAAAAGGCCACTGGCAGGAGACCAGACTCTTACTATGACGGTCAAAGATAAAGAGCTGTCTGTTTGTTGCACTAATTGTAATTTACACACTGTAAACACTAAAACGACTGGGTAGAGGAATGTGTGCAGTAAAAAAAGATAATATCTCTTACGGCAATTGTATAAAATACTATGTGTTGGACAGTTGTTGGTTTATGTGGATGTTCAAGCAAAGTGGTATTGGTGCAGAAGAAAGATAGTGTTGTCCTACGATTCCCAATCAAGGGGCCGGTCAGAGGTCGGGCACTTTGCGTTACAGGGTAAAACTAATTGGTGATGAGATGAAAGAGAAAGGGGATTAAAATCACATTCTAAAGGTGGAGTGTGCAACATTCTGCAACATGAAATCACCTTTTGAGGCCAAAGGTGAAGGGGTTTTAACTTCTTTTTTAAATTTGCCACGTCGCCTCCGTCAGCCAGTGGTCAGGTGTCAGTGTTTGGGCGAATGTACTGAGCCTTGAGCTTGAAATGGCTTTCGCTTTTTAGCTAGTTGGGGTAAGTCCTCGCATCTCACCCCGCTCTCTGAGGAAAGGAGAGTGCAGGAGGTAAATTAACGTTTTTAAGTTACATTTCACCGTTGTTTACTCACGGTCACATCATTTGGAGTGCAGCCAGTGACTGTTAAACATTTCAGTATGAAGATGTCTTTGGCAGAAAGTTCTACACACACACACACACACACACACACACACACACTCACACACACCCCTTTCCGTGTTCAACCTGAAACATTTCACTTCCCTCTTTCTCACAGGTCTGCTCCTCTCCTGAAAGTAGGAAATCCTCTGTGAAATGTTCACCGCTACCCCCTGCACACCTTTCGCTTCTCCATCTCTTTTTTTCTCTGTTCTTTCTCTTCATCTTTTTTTTTCACAGAAACACAAGAGGAACTTCTCCTTTCCTCCTCCGCTGATACATTATCAGTTGTTCTGCATCCTCATGTGCAGTTATTTATTTCACTATATTTCTGATGAGCATAAACCTGGGAGGAGAAGACGTAAAAGACCCATTCCTAAGATCCCTGCTGCGCGCGTGTGTGTGTGTGTGTGTGTGTGTGTGTGCGTGTGTGTGTGTGTGCGTGTGTGTGTGCGTGCGTGCGTGGGTGTGAGTGTGTGCAGATAATGGACGTGGATGAGATGCTGATACTCAGAGGGGAACTGTGTCACTTCTGCATGACATTCAAACTGCACTTAGAAAAGTGTTGCTTGTCTTCTGTGTTCCTGTAAATCATTTGGGTAAATGAATGAGAAACTGCACAGTGCAAGTGAGCAATTAGTCAATTCTACTGCACTCACTGGTGCATGTGAACTCTGTGTTTGCTGTTGCATATTCTGCAGCTGCCCTGCTGTGTAGTGGTAAATACACGATTCACAGATTACCATATAGAGAGCTGCAACTAAGGATTATCTTATATTATCAATGAATAGTTTATCATTTTCTCAAAAATGTTGATAAAAGAGCAAACCTGTTGTAAGACCACCTGTTGCAAAAAAAAACTTTTTCTAAAGCCTAAGATGATGGTTTTGTGATAAAGAGTCTAAAACCTGTTTTTAAAACAGAAATTGCAATTATTTAAAAACCACAACTTTGGGATATTTCCGTTCATTGGTAAAAAGAATGAACCAACTACCAGAATAACAAAAATGCAGCTGTTTACCTTGTATTTGTTTTACCGATACAGACGATGGTTCAAACTGATGTGCTTTTACCGTACACTCTGTGTAAATTGTGAATTTGCCATACTGCAAACAAAACTTTGTCGAGATGCCTTTATCAATAATTAACTCACCAAGAAGAGTGGACAGTGAAAACACAACAGGGGGAGGGACGTGACTCCAATTTGGACTTATAACATTCTCAAGATTGTAATCTTATTCGTGAACTTTGCATTTAATTGTAGATAAAGATAATCAACTGAAATCAGCACTAATAATCAATCTAACTCCAATTTAACCTGGTAACTAATTAGTTCCAGCTCTTCTCATTGTTTCTGCAGAAATTAGAATACGACCGAATTAAAAGCAAGAGGATAAACATTGATGGTAAAGGTGGAGACGCTTTGTTGTGCAGTAACACGCCTCCCTGCTGTGGAAAGTATTCTTCGCACACCTGAAATGAGCGGTATTGATTGGGCGGAGGATCTGATTAGACGGCACGATAAACTCGTGAGATGAGCCAAACCTGCAGGAAGTCCAGAGGAATTCATAAACACTGCGTTTTCTTTCTCTGCACAAACATTTCTTTTGGGATAACTTCGACAGTGTCAGTGAAAAAAAACAACATGCAGACACAAAGTACCTGGATGCAAATCATACAGCACATGCAAAATGCATTAAGTACGTTATCCGGCTTCCAGGTTCTGTCTGGTTTCCGTTTGCGTGCTGCAGTTTTCACTTGTTTCCAGTCACTTTCAGATCATCTTCATTCCTCACCTCTCCCTGCTGAGGAGCCCAGACCCCGGCCCACACTTTTCCACACCATGCATTCCAGGCAGTCCACTCTGAACCCAAGCCCCTCCTCACCCGTGTGCCAGTCGGTACCATGTAAGTGTTGTGTGAGTGTGTGTGTGTGTGTGTGTGTGTGTGCACTCAACCTACCAGTTGTGATGCTGTAGTAGTGGAGGTGGTGGTGTTGCTCATGCAGCTGCTGCTGCTGCTGTTGTTGTTGTACCTGCACCGGCGTTCTCTCTCTCTCTCTCTCTCTCTCCCTCTCTCCCTCTCTCTCTCTTTCTCTCTCTCCCTCTCTCTCTCTTTCTCTCTCTGTCTCTCTCTCTCTCTCTCTTGCTCGCTCTGCAACTCTCCTGACAATGAGCCGCCCGTCCACGGATAGCATTTGAAGTGACTTAAGAAAGAGAACAGGAACAATCACTTTGTTCTCATTTTTCAGATGAGTACCTTCGGAGAGAAGGAAGGAAGGGAGGGGAGAGGAAGTCAACAAGCCGAGTGCCTTCCTGAAGAAAAATAAGGAAACACTAGATAGACATCTCCATTTCTCTATGAAATAGGGATTTGCGAAGCTTTTTGGAAGAAGACAAGATCCCATTTTTGTCTCCTTATCCGCCTCAAAAAGCTCTTATTAAGAGAAGATTGATGCAAATTCAAAGAAGATATTATCTTTGGAAGAGGGAACATGACAATTTAAAGTAGCAGCGGATATTTCAAGTTATCCAGATTGTAGAGGACAAAGGTTATAGATGTAATTGATGTGCACAGTGCAGAGTCGGTGTGTTACAACACACACAACATTTTGTTTTCATGCAGTTTCACAGAAAACCTCTGTGTCAAATCCTCTGCGGCAAATTCCTCGTCTGTCTTGCCCCCGTTTATTGTTTTAGAGCAAAACACTTGAACGTATATGCGATTGTTTTTTAATTGAAATTTCCGATGCACGCGTCTGCCGTGTTGCCGTGCTGATGGATTTCACGGTGTCGCACACTCGCTCAGCGTTGCTGTTATTGTTTTTGTCCAGCTCCTGCAAAAGCATGACTGATGAAAACATTAACAGACAATGAGAAGCACGAGCATCGAGAGATGAAGTGTGCGAAAACGGCCACTAGGTGGTGAGAGAGTCACTGTGATGTGCAGTGAACGCCACCGTGTCCTCCAATGATCACTTGGTGCTTGTGTGTGTGTGTGTGTGTGTGCGTGTGTGTGTGTGTATGCACGTGCACGTGTGCATGTGCGCACAGTGACGTCTAAAGGCGAGGGGCTTCAATCCGGCCCACAAATTCACAACTGTACTTGTACATTTCTTCACTAAAACAATGAGAAACGTTGAAAGTTGTTGTTGTTTACGGGTCATCGTTTTACCGGTCCGGCCCACTTGACATCAAATGTGGCCCCTGAGCTCAAATGAGTTTGACCGTCCGGGTCCAAACACACCGATGTGAGTCCACGTCGTGACACAGAAGTTGGTGATGAAGTTAGTTCTCAGAGTGTTTTAATTGCGACGAGGCGTCAGTCAGCTCGACGCTGAGTGTGGAGCTGCAGTAATTGAGCTCATATCATTGGAGCAGCGGAAGTCTGTAATGAGCTGTGGCCGATCATTAGCCGTGTTAATTAGCTCATAAAACCAATTAACCTCAGACCCTGGACACACGTGTGCATCAATGAGTGAACGGAATTAAGTAATATATTAATAGCATTGAATTTTTCCCGGTGTGTGCGTGTGTTTGTGTGTCCCAGTGTCACGATTCAGCTTGTTTACAAACATCCGCCCCGCCTCGCGCTGTGTTCGGCCATTTTGAACCAATATGGCAGCCGCGCGGGCCCAGTTTGCGTGATGGACGTCTGCTCTTAACCTCTCAACCCGACTTTTTCCGTCCTTCACTCGGCTCATCTGTCAGAGGACAGACTCTTAATCAGGGCCGTGTGAGTGTGTCCCTGGAAGAAGATCAACGCTGTGTGACACTCATGGTTATTTCATCTCCCCATCTTCGTCTCGACCCCTCCGACCTTCGGTCGCCACCTCCAACATGCACGGTCACGCAGCGCGAGCCCGCCGCTAATCGTTCCAAAAGCGAAAACCTACGTAAAAGCCGCCCGACCTTTTGACCCGGCCGGGGCCTGTCCGGTGGTCAGCGTCATCGGCCGGAGGTGACTTTTACGAGGTGAACTCATTAGTCGTCTCTAAGTGGCTCCAGCTTTTCGGCGTCACTCTCAAAAGAAGCGGTGAAAGTATATAAGACCAGTGGACGGCGCAGTGAAAGACAGAGGATCATCTCCCAGCAGCTGAATCAAGAAGTTGAAGTCGCGTCATTCCGTCATTCTAAAGAAACAAGTGAGTAGATTTTGTCCTCTGGATATTACAGAGCACATTCTTGTTGTCGTTCTTTCTGTTTCATCTTTTTCCGTCTGTGCCTCAGCAGAAATGAGCGGCGCCGCTGTGTCCGTGTGCCTCCTGGTTCTGGTGTCTCTATGTTCGGCCTGTTACATCTCAAACTGTCCCATCGGAGGGAAGAGGTCCATCATGGACGTACCACAGCGCAAGGTGAGATGGAAGGATGATTCTTCATTTTATTTATTGTGTGTAATCCAGAATTAAAACACATAAATCTAGCTCCAAATAAATCTCAATATAAAATGAGCGTAACACTGTAATGGATTTGACTGTATGACAATCGGGATGTACAAGAGTGAATATTACAACCTAAAGTTAATCCAAAACAAAACTTAAATTGAAGAAGGGAAAAATAAAGAAAAATAGTGGAACACTTTTGAATTGAATTGAATTCACTGAATTTAACAATGATCCTAAAAATACATTTCATAAAGATTAGTTTGAAAAACCTACAAATATTCAATTGATATAAATAAAAACTTCGTCTAACTGTCAATTTCAAATATTAAAATGTTCACACATTTGTATGAATATGAGTGAGTGAATATGTATGATATCTATAATGTTGTATGGTCTATCTTTCATCAGCATATATTATACAGTACATACTTCATAGTTATGAAATATTATGTCAGGCCATTTCAGCAGAGTAAGTGTGTCATGATAAAGATTTTACATGTTTAATGTGCAAAGTAACGTGTACGTTTCCGTACACTTGTAGTGGAGTAAAGTTGATGGTTCACAGTCGAAACAGCTGAAAACAAGTCTGAGGTTCAATGAAAAGTAGCAACAAAGAAAGAGTGAGTGTATCCATCAGTGGAATATTCAGAGACGTTTTTAGATCTGAAAAAGTTTCCTCGGGCAGAACCGAGGAGTAAAGAGAATCTGATCTGTGGACAGTCACATGCGGTCGTAAATCTACATCATCAAACGTCTATGATCTGTAGTGACACCCTGAATGACACCAACGCTCCCTTGTCTCCTCCTCCCACAGTGTATGTCCTGTGGCCCCGGAGACAGGGGCCGCTGCTTTGGCCCCAACATCTGCTGTGGGGAGGGGCTGGGCTGCCTGCTGGGCTCCCCAGAAACTGCTCACTGTGTGGAGGAGAACTACCTGCTGACCCCCTGCCAGGCGGGGGGGAGACCCTGTGGATCAGAGGGGGGACGCTGCGCCGCCTCAGGACTCTGCTGTGATGCAGGTCAGGGAATTCACTCGGTGGATATTTCTAACTGCAGCTGAATTTGATACTTTGCAAAGTCCTCTCGCGGGCCGGATTGGACCCTCTGGCGGGCTGGTTTTGGCCCGGGGGTGGGGGGTGGGGGTGGGGGGGGGTGGGGGGGTTGGGTGGGGGGGCGGGGGTGGGGGGGGGTGGGGAGGG
>JAFBJT010088983.1:12428-44928 GCA_016785325.1 Chascanopsetta lugubris
ATGGGGGGAAAGTGGCGATGGAAATGAACGCATGATGGATGAACGGCAGCGATGAGCAGCAGCGGGACACTTCCTGTTTCTCAGGAGTCGAACAGGAGACAGTCGACACCGATACACGAGGTTTTAGGTTCTCTGACATTTCACTGGGAGCGAGTTCTGCAAGATGAGCCGAGTGATCGACTCTGCAGAGTTCAGGGCTCGTCTGAAATCATCCTCTACAGCCCTTTTCATTTCATCTCTCTCTCGCAAACTTTCCCTCTCTGACCCCCCCCCCCCCCCCCCCACACACACACACACACACACCTCCTCTTCCTCCCCCTCCTCTTCCTCTTCCTCAGCCACCGCCGCTTCATATCTCAGTGACAGAGCTCCTTTGTGTTCCTCTGCAGCCTTGTCTCTGCTAATGTCGTCTAGCACTTCCGCTGGCCCTGTCAACAGAGCCTGCGTGTGTGCGTGTGTGTGTGTGTGTGTGCGCGTGTGTGTGTATGCGTGTGTGTGTGCGCTATGGAAAATAACCACCTTGTTATGCAGTGTCCAACACAGTGATGAAGGAGACAGCTGCTGATACTCGGTTTATGATGAATATACTTTGAATGTGAGAGGCCAAATCTGGAAAACATCAACTACTCAGACGTTTACTACATTTCTACAAGTCCATATAAATACTTGAAACTCTCTTTTTCCTTTTCGAGATTCTCTGGCAGAGTGGGATCAGTTTAAAGGTGCAGTGTGTGAGATTTGGTGAAGTGGTGCATGTTGTGTGTCTATCACCTCACCCTCACCCTTCTGAGCATGAAGGAGAACCGATGGTCGACTTCGGTTGGTATTAAAACTCAAAAAATGTTTAGTACGTCCACGTTTGCTGCTGTGAAAACATGGCGGCCCCCGTAGAGAGGAGCCACTCCTCATGTAAATACACATTAAAGGGCTCATCGTAGGGTAATGAGAAAGAAAAAAAACATTGACGTGATTATAAAGTCATGAAAATGTCCGATTGTAACTGTTTTGTAATATTTTTAGACGAGACAAAAATGACCAAAATCGTACACACACTGCACCTTTAATTCGTCTAGTCTCCTTTTTATCCGTCCATCCCTGCTCTCCCTCTCCTCCTGACTCTTCTTCATCTCACTTCAGCAGTTTGGACTCATGTCAGGTCGACTGACAGATTTACAGACAGAGAGAGAGGGAGAGAGAAAGAGAGAGCGAGAAAGACAGAGAGAGAGAGGGAGAGAGAGAGAGACAGATAGACAGAGACAGAGAGAGACACACACACAGAGACAGAGAGAGAGAGCGAGAGAGAGAGAGAGAGAGAGAGAGAGAGAGAGAGAGAGAGAGAGAGCCTGTCTGGTTGTGTCAACACTTTTGAATTCTTGTCTGTGTGCGTGAGCCACTTCATTGATTAAACACGGCAGGAAGTGAGCGCCCATAAATATCTTTTACAGATCAGCGCTAAGTGCATTTTCTTAAAGTGGCGAGAACGCCGCCCCCCCCCCCCCCAACTGCGTGTCCGCCTGTCCAAACTGCGGCCCGAGGCGCAATTTTCATTGGCCCGCAGCGAGTTCCATCAATATAATGGAACGTGGCCCACGCATGAAACTCGCGCTCGACTGTGCTGCACCTCTTAGTTTGAACACTAGGTGGAGTTACTGCTTCATTGAACTGCACGGTCCGATTTGGTTGACTGACGTCGCAGAGGGGATTTCTCAGGAAACATCCCGTCCACTGGTTAGTGGGCCGCACATCCCGGCTGCAGCCAGACAACTTTGCTGAGTGCGCAGGAAAAAAAAAATGGAGGGGTTATGGATGAGTCGAGGGGAGGGAGGGCGGCGGGGGACGGGGGGGGGAACAGTGAGCTGCCGTACAAATCAAATGCAGATTGTGTATATATGTGTTTTTTTTTGTTTTTTTTATGTCGCAAATGAAAAAAAAAGGGGGGGAAAGATGAAAAATGGAGAGAAATAAACATCGTGGGTCTGGCTGGGGCCTCGTGTTTCGTTTGGCGAATTGCGCCCCAGCGCCATTACAGTCATTACCCAGGAATCCAGAGTCGGGGAAAAGAAAACCAGGCTTTTCCTTCCTCTTTTTCCTCCACTTTTCGTCTCCCTCACTCTCTTTCTCTCGCCCTCCGCTCCCTTTACCTCCGTCCGCTCCGTCCCCTCTGTTTCCCGCGGTTTGCCGGCCTCGTCGGTCGGTCGCGTTGTGTCGCGCTTTCCCTCGTCGCTCGCTCCCCTCGCAGTCACCCTGACAGGCCAGCACGGGCCTTCTCGCTCTGTTTTCGGGGAGGGGGCAGGGGGGCCGGGGGGGGTGGGGGGGGTGGGGGAGGCTAGCGTCAACTCTCCATGCTTAAGTGCGCCGCTTTGAAAAATCGCCAGATAATTCCGGGCTTTACGAGGAACTGTGGCGGCCAGCGCGGTAATATGAAGAACAATATAACAAAAACCTGATCCGCGATGCTGCAGGATAGGAAGCGTTCGGGGCTCTGGTCGGGTTATTAATGTTGTTCTTTGAGGAATGGGTTCCTTTTCTGGTTGGGAGTGGGGAGCCCGCGTCAGTCTGTGGCCTCGGGGTTTTGAAACCGTCGGGTAAACAGAGCGAGGAGAACGATGGTCGACGCCACACATGGCGAGAGACCCGGAGACTGCGACACTTGAATCCAAAACGTCTGTGCGGGAAAAGGGGGGCTTGAGAGTGGCGCTGCCAGCTTCACCACACAGGATACAGCCGCCATCAGTCAGAGGGATGGGGAGGAGGGATGGGGTCGACGGGGTGTGAGGCTGAGGCGGCAGAATGAAGACTTAAAGGTGCAGTGTGTAAAAAATCCCGCTCGGTTCTTTGTCACGGCAATCTATTGAAATAGAATTACGAAACAATCGTATATGGACATTTTCACGAATGTGCGATCATCACGATATGTGACTTTGTACATAAACCTAAAATGAGCCCATTCATTTATATTCACATCAGGAATATATATATCTATATATATATATATATATATAGATATATATATAGGATCCGCCATTGTTTTTACAATAGCCCAGAGTGGACATACTCAACGTCTTTTGAGCTTTAATGACCACCGGGGGGCTGCCATAGGGTCTCCTGCATGCTCAAATGGGAGGGGTGAAGCATTGGATGCAATGTGCACAATTTTGACCAGTAGATGTCACCAAATCGTACACACTCCACCTTTATAACAGTTTGTTTCTTGCGCCTTCACAAAAATAAAAGTGTCCGGTGTCAGTGTAGGGACGGACAGATGGAGTGAGACACGCTGAGACAAAGACAAGAGGAGACAAACGCAGTCGAGCGTGCGCAGTATTGTGCCTGTTCACCACACTGGAACCAGGTTGCCGTGGAAATCGCCATCACAGACCAGACCAGGGAACTGTGCTTCACAGGGAGAGACATATTTATTATCCTTTGAAGATAACGCCCCATATGACTCCGCAGCACATTCTTCTTTCATTGCTTTTTCCATAGTGTTTCACCGCGCGCTCGTGTGTGTGTGTGTGTGTGTGTGTGTGTGTGTGTGTGTGTGTGTGTGTGTCTCAGATTATCTCATCTCCTGACAGAACGACTCCTCTCTCCCTCACATAACGTTCCTCTTAATTCTCCTCTGGTCCTTTAAAGCAGCTGGATTCGGATATAGAGACTTTCACTGCCACGTGTGGGTGTGTGTGTGTGTGTGTGTGTGTGTGTGTGTGTGTGTGTGTGTGTAGGTCTGCTGAGTCTAGTCTTATACCTGGAATCAGTGTGGGGTGTAAATCTGGACATATACGTTTGTAGTAGTAGTAACCAGGAAGTATTAAGTACAATTAAATAGATGAATTGTACATTAACTTCGACGACTAAATGTACCTCATAAGGACGTTTTGTATTTGATCTCAAAATGATTCAAAGTGAAAAGTGCCATATTGACGTTTTGTACTCTAATACGAAAGAGGGAAAAATACGGGACGTGATTTTGATGAAAGGGGGCGGCGGCGGGGAGATAAAAGGCGGAGTAAGAGGGGGACAAAGGAAATAAGGGGGGGGGGACGGCCATTGACGGAGAAAGGAGATGAAAGGGTGGAGCGATGGGTTTCTCTCTTTCAGCGCTCGTCGGAGAGGAACGGCGAGCGCTGATGATGCAATCAGCCGTCTCCACGGTGACAGGTGCCAGGAAACAGCGGGACCGCTTGGCAGGGGGCTGGGGGGGGGGCATCAAAGGAGCAGCCCGGCACCTGCCCGTGCATTAGTGCGTGTGAGCATGTGTTGGATTCACAATAAAAGAGGCACATTGAACTCAGGGGGGAGCCCGAAAGTGGCGACTCAGCAAAGCACTTTCTTTAATTGCAAAGAACAAGGGACCACAAATGGAAGGTTACATGTGTAACCATGGTTCCCTGTGCGAAACGTCTGAGTCCTTCATCCAAATGTTCATCACATCACGTCAGCTGTGCAGCATTTGATGTGTTATGGATGATTCGCAAGTTTTGAAAAATGTCAGAATTCATGCGGTTTTAAAGGGCCAGTGCGTAAGGTTCAGACCTACTGACAGAAATACAATCACGTTGTTTTCTTTAGTGTATAAGATCTGAATGAATGTAGTGTTGTTTTCATCACACTACAGAATGAGCGAGTTGTATTCAAGGTGGGTGTTCACCATAGATGTTGGATCATCAGGTTTTATATAAGGAAAATAAAAAGAACCTTTGAGTTAGAATGTAAACTGTAGGTGAACGTAGATATATTCACCTGCAACGTTCAACCTCATCACTAGATGTCACTGTATCCGACACTCTCTTTGAAAACAAAGGGTGTTGAGCATTTCAGCGCGTCACACAAGCCGTCAGTGTCACCAGAAGACGACAATGGATCGTAAATGAAGAGCAGGGTAACAGAAGAGCGCTGGTTGTCAAACGGTAACAAACGATCTTGCTCAACAAAAAGTGAAGGAATCGGGACAATGAGTCTAAAATTAGACGTTTTTTTAGAGACTTCTGCCTCTTGTGCCGTTCATTTTGCCTTTTTACAGGAGGAGGTGATGTGCAGAGTTGTTGTGTGATGATGGGATTTCAATTGGTTCCCAAACAATGAAGCTACAGGAGCTTTTCTTGGGAATGACTCATCCCGTCACATCCCATCACGCTGTGGTGTAAAGTATGTTTGTGTTCATCTGATGACGAAGGGGGGGGGGGGGGGGGGGGGGGGCTCGGTCTGGGGGGGGGGGGGGGGGGGGGGGGGGGGGGGGGTGCGTTCGGTTCGTGTACCTGGGCGTCTCTCGGACCAGCACGGCCCGGTGCAGCTGGCGCTGGATGCGGGCGTGGCGAGGGCCGCAGGTGTGGACGAACGGGTGAACGGCGACCAGGACGAAGCCCTGCGCGTAGAGATCCCGGACCTGAACCGGCAGCTCTCTGACCGACGACAGACACAGCACCGACGACACCGGCACCTCTGCGGGGGCGGGGCGGATGGTGGGGGGGGCGGGGGGGCGGGGGATATAAAAGGAGGAAACAAAGACAGAGAGCATGTTTCATGATGATAAATCCAACACATGGCATCTTCACGCTCAATCTGGAACTAATTACACCATGACTGTTAGCCTCTGTCCTGGCACACACACACACACACACACACACACACACACACACACACAAAGAGGTGCTTATTTGTACACAATTTCACCAACACAAACAAACACAGTATAATAATATGCACACACACACACACACACACACACACACACACACACACACACACACACGTATACATCAAAGGGGTTGGAAGACAATGCCATGGCGCTGCCTCTCTGGGTGTGTGTGTGGTGTTTGCCGCTCGTCTTGTTATCACCAAACACAACGGGCAGAAATCCCCTTCACTTCAGTGGTGAGCGGAGCTTATCACATACAGGCAAACTGTCGCAGCCAATCCACAGGGCCAGGGCGAGGGTAGCGCCCTCTGGAGGTCGCTCCACCGGGGGGAGCCTTTCTCCACCCCCCCCCTCTCTCTCTCACTCCATCTTTCGCTCTCCGCCTCCTTCTCTCCCCCTCTTCCTACCTCTGTCGCCCCCCCCACCCATCTCTTCACCCTCTTTCACCCCGTCCCTCGATCTCCACCTCCCTGCAACTCTCCCTCTTCCTCCATCCGCCCTTCTCTCGAACCTCGATCTCTCCCCCCTCTCTCTCTGTACCTCTTTCCCACCTACTCTGCCCTTCTCTCTCTCTCTCCTCCCCTCTTGCCTTACCAATCCTCTCTCCCTACCTCACTCTGTCTACTTTCTACCTCCCTTCCTCTCTCTCTCTCTCTCTGCCCCCAACCCATCTCCCCTTCTACCTACCTCTCTCTCTCTCTTACAACCTCTCTACTACCTCTCACCATCTTTTTAAAGGAACATGTAAGTGTGCTTCTGTATTGCTGGGTGAAGCCAGCTGTGTGAGTTTGTGTGTACATGTGTGTGTGAGTGAGAGAGAGAGAGAGAGAGAGAGGATAAGAGAGGTGCAGGAAAGGGAGACAGAGGCAGTTAGCATGGCAATGTTGGGAGAGGGAGAGATGAGGCTGTCTGTGCCTGAATGCTTGTCATCCTTTCCCATTCAATCTCATTTGCATGGGTCTGGAGAAGAAAATAACCTGAATAAATTAACTTGACACACACACACACACACCCACACACACATGCGCACACACACACAAGCAGGGGGGGGGATGCACAAGCCATCTCATTTTCAATTTGTTCTCCATCATCTGGCACATTCTCAAACACACACACACACACACACACACACACACACTCACACCAGGAGCTGGCCAGTGCTCGGGATACAACACACACTCTCCAGGACTCTCATCTCAGTTAAACAATAAAAAATAAATAAAAAGAAAATCCAGAGAAAACGCGACCATCACATCTTCTGGGCATAAACCGTCTGGAAGCACGAGGGCCTTTCATCAAGCCAGCACTTAAGCGGGCGTCTGCAGGGGCTTATCAAAAGCAGCACCGTGATGGTAATAATAACAGCTGGAGACCGAGGGTGGGCTGCCGGGGATAACAACGATTCCTGTCACCGTAAACACTCATTAGGCGTCATTAGCTCTGCGCGGCTGGCGCTCACCCACCGTCGGAAAAAATTAAAATAAGCGAGGGGAAGGCATGGTGGCTAAATTCAGGCGAGGCGCACACAGAGGTTGTTGGGGTGTTGTGCGGCGCTCGGGGCTGGGGAGCCGACTTCATTTATACCGTCTGCCACAGTGGGATCTAAAAGTAGGGGGTGGGGGGGCTCCGGGGGCGGGGGGGGGGGCAGAAAGAGGCGGGGGGAGGGGGGGGGGGGGGGGGGGGGGGGGGGGGGCAGAAAGAGGCGGGTGGAGTTTAATGGCGAGGGCGTAGTGTAGAGTTTGAAGTGTGCGATGGAGGAGCTGGGTGACTGCGGAGTAAAGCGAGGGCATGTGATGTCAGTACATATGCCGAGAGGGAGAGGGAGAGAGAGAGAGAGAGAGCGAGAGAGAGAGAGCGAGAGAGAGAGTTAGAGGGACGAGCACATCCAAGGCTGCATTGTTCAACAGGCAGAGTCTGAGCGCCTGCTCAGCTGTTGCTTCCCGCTTTGCTATTTCCATCTCAACCCGCAGCTTCGGGGCCACATGACAGCCGCCGTGTGTTGTGATCAGCCGCTCACTTTTTGACCCCCACACTTCGCAAAGCGCCGTGCATGTGAGCGCCACACAGCCATTTCAAAAGGCCTTTTTAATTTCATGTACCGATGCCGGGGTTGTCACATTCTGTGGGCTTGTGTGTGTGTGTGTGTGTGTGTGTGTGTGTGTGTGGGTGTGTGTGTGTGTGTGTGCGCCACGCTATCTCAGCCTGGTGTGTATGGGGCCATCTTTTTCCGCCTGTGCACATGAGACAGAGTTTGCACTAAGCCTGCGAGGTGATGCATGGGGATTACTGCTCGCACAGCCGCCACCCTGCAGGCTTATCCCTCTGCCTGCTGGAGGTTCACGTTTATTCAAATGGCCCTTTAATGACTTGCAGAGGTTTGAGGTGAGGATATGAGCCAAAACAGTCGACTATAAAATAATCAACTTCCTGGAGCCCGGAGCTCCCCCACTGTCGGGAGAATGTAGCCACTGGCGATGACAGCGGTCGGTCAGCGAATGGGCTTTGTTTAAACGGGACCTGATCTCCACATAGGGTCCCTGCTTTATGCAAAATGACTGAGAGGAGGCGGCTGACGAGTGGAAGCTGGAAATAAACCTGGTTGGCTGTGGTGAGAACAGAGTGTGGCGCTCAAGGCGCTCAAGGCGCACATGTGTGCGCGTGCACGCGTACGCACACACACACACACACACACACACACACACACACACACACACACACACACACACACAGTACCATGTACTTGTGATGGTGTGAATTCTAGTCGGGCTCACTTCTGATACATAGTAGCTCTCTGCCATCTTTGCTGGCACGCTCCGCGGGCTCTGCGCCAGCAGAAATGGAGCATTCCAATAAAAATGTCCAGGAAAAATTTGTTTGCGATGCCGAATCAGCAATTTTCAACTATCTTTCATTAAAAGAAATGTTTAGCGGTGAAAAGTGCAGATGCCACAAAACGATGGATTTGTGCTTCAGCCTGCAACAAATACATCACACACAGATTCTGATGGAGAGCATAGATCAAGCGAGGTGGAGGGAATACATCAAAATTGTCAACATGGGGAATATCTATCATCACATGCAGCTGTAGCTCACACACACACACACACGCACACACACACACACGCAGACTCACATGCTTTACTTCAGAGGACATTACATTGAATTCCCTGAGACTTGTTTTACCCATAAACCCAAACCCAGTCTTAAACCTGAGTTGAACCTAAATAAAAACCCGACTTTAAAACAGGTCTAAGCTTTAAAATTCATGATTCACATGATGGGACTTGCTTTTTGTCCCTGTTAAGAAAAGAAGTTGCAATAATGTGATTGTGAAGTGATATATGAAACACAAACACACAAAACAATACGTACATGTATACACACATGACCAATGTAAATATGTAAAAGAACTGCTGCCAATCACAAAACACACACACACACACACACACCTGCATCACAATGACACTCAATGAATATTACGCTGACTTAATTTCATCTTAAGCTTAACTGAGACCAAAACATGACCTGAATCTAAGCCTTAACTTAACAGAAAACCTCATCTAAATCCAAACTTGACCATTAAACATTATTGCATTAAACATAAAGGAGGAAAAGTCCTTCCAGTATGAGAATGGTTCAGATCGCCCAAGAAAAAGAGTGGAACAAAATAAGAAATAAACACACATACACAAAGGCAAGGATGTACAGTACACACACCTGCGCAAAATGTCATTATGGGTCACACACACACACACACACACACACGTGCTCAGAGGGGCATTAGACACACGTTGCAAGTTCTAATGAGCGGAGTGGGCCTGGGACTCGGCAGGGTGTCGGAAAGTCATCAGCCGAGTTGAGCTCGGTGCTGCCTGCTCCGCGGAGCGGTGTTAGTCACACGAGCTCACACCTCCACTTCCCTCCTCACACATCTGCACTTCCCTCCGACTCGCTCCCTCTCACACCTCCATCTCGCTCCACCCTCTCGGCCATCGTTTTTTTAATTTCATTTCGCTCTCGCTGACGTGCTGCTCATTCCCTCCCCTGCAGTTCCCAGTCACACCCCCTTGACTTTATTCTCTCCCCCTACGCTCTTTCTCTCTCTCTCTCTCTCTCTCTCTTCTTCTCCTCCTCTGCTCATTATCTCCGCACAAAAGGGAGGCCGGATTAAAATGTCACACATGGCTGTTGCAGTTCATACTCCACATTCACGCCGACATGTCAAGGTAACCAATCAATGTTACGCGGCAGATAATGGAGACGGCGGCGCGTTCCGTGAAGGCGGCTGATGTGCCGAGGTGCGGGAGATTGGCCGATTCGAGAGTAACGAGGCTGCTCGGCGGGGCAAGACTTCGGTTTCAGGCCACACGATGAGAGGAGGCCGGAAAAAATCAAATGATTCGTCCTCGTGCGAATCGCGGGCCAACCGCCCGGAACACAGAAATGTGTTTCTCGTCATCCCTCCCAGAATTCACCACAGGGTCGCCGTGACCCAGCGTGAGTCGGGCTTAGTCACATGGATTTTCTTTTCCTCTGGAGCTCATAAAACAAAGGCTGACACTATTTCATCGGTTTCTAGGGGGGATTGGACGCTCGTGGGTCAAAGGTCGAACGGGAAACCAATCCATGCCTCGTTTCAGCGGCACCACGCGGCTCCTCTTCCTGTAACTTCCTTTTAATAAACAACCATCTCATCTCAAATACCTCGGAGGGGCTCCAGCCAAGATATTTGTTTTTCATTAGAGTGTCGGAGATGTCATGTCACACTGGCACGGAAATAATATTATTAATGGAAGTCTGATTGAATTAAAGCATGGATTTGACCGTGGGTTTGCTCAATGTCATGGGCTGACATATCTGCCTCCTACACACACACACACACATGCTACACATGTGAGCACACACACACACACACACACACACAAAATAAATCCCTTTGCTGGGAATGAGGTCTCTCAATCTCCACAAACAATCAGATAATCCTTCAGGAATCCTTCACTTCTCTTGGTCTCTCTACCGCAAATGGAGAGAGGGGAAGCGGCAGAGAGGCACACACCTACACACACACATGCATGCGCACACATACACACGCACAATCAATTCTTAGTGGCTGTGTTTATCCTAAAAAGTGAGTATACCCATCTTAGAGCAGCGCAGGAGGTGTCATTGAGTTTCCCATATAAATGACCCACCTGCCTGTTTAGAGATAACACTAACACTATATTGACTAAGTGTTTTGTGTGAGTGTGACTGTGTGTGTGTGTGTGTGTGTGTGTGTGTGTGTGTGTATACATGTGATGCCACTGCCACTAAGGGCAGAATAAAGTATCAATATCACAATCCATCATCTTGCACTTGCAGGCATCAAATAGTGATGTTGTGATATTTAGTTTTGAATATAAACATCCATGAGGCATTGAGAATTAAACTTAAAGGACTATTATAGAATTTTCTGGTCGTTCATGGGGACAGTTTTTGCAGGTTCTAATTTCTTTTACACCGTTGCTTCTGTATAAGACCTAGCTATCCAACTAAAGATGCCATTGGCACTGGGTACCACAGGCTCTAAGACCACACCCCCCCCCCTCCCACCACCCCACCCCCTTCATACGCGGTACACTGATGGAGTTTCACCAGCAAAGACCCAGCGACCTGAGCGGAGTCACTTCATGCAGCAGCTGAGAAACAACCTGTTAGTTCATTGGTATTAAAAAGTGACTTTAAACACAAAAAAAAGTTGACTAAAGCATCTTTCATCGACTTACGTTTCCTCTCAGTTTATGTCCAACTCTGTGACACCAACATTTAATTACGATACTTACACAAATCCAGCACTTGACCTCTCTAAGAGTGCGTACTGTAACTCATTAAATGCATATATTGATTTATTACGGTAGAATGGCTGCATCATTATATTGTATTATCCAAGAACCTATCATTCCAGCCCTTATCCACCACCCATGTGATTGGACGGTTTATCTGCCGGTACCTTCAGCACCGTAACCACCAGCAGCGACTCTCGTGTTCATTGTGTGTCTTGGTCAGCACCACGGTGCGGGGTTGCCAGATCTCCCCGAGCCAGCACTACAAGTCTTGCGCCAAACACGACAGGGCTGGCTGACAATGTGGCTGACTGGCAACCGCTCTGCCTCTTGCCACTTGGCCGTGGTGAGACGCCTGCTGTCTGTTACAGTGTTACATTGGAGAGGCTTCTAAAAGGGACGTCAGTGAGTCACGGCACACCTGCTTCACCATGTTGGTGCTGGGGTGTTGGCTTCTGTAGAAAGCTCTTTTTTCCCCCCCCATTTCCTCTTCAACAATATCTATTTCTACTGCCTCGCTTCTCTTCACAGTCCAGACCGACACAATGGCAGAATTAGTATTTTTAGACACCAGATGCCCCTGGAGGATTCTCATCAAACATTCCCAAGAAGCTGCGAGCTACTCGCACAACCGCACACCCATAGTTTTTTTATATATATATATATATATATATTTACACAGAGTCTTGGATATGGCATGCAGGCACCTATCAGCTTAAGTGTATTTTCATTGTGGTGGTGGTGTGGGGGGGGGGGGGGGGGGGGGGGGGGGGAGTGGGGGGGGGGGGGGGGGGGGGGGGGGCAGAGGGAAGTTAGAGGGCATGACTGCAGCGTGTAACAATATAGCTGAATCTGAGAACGACACGACTCTTTGAACTCCCTGTAACAGGAGCCGCGAACAGACACAGCTTCAGCCTATCAGCCACTTTCTGCCCCCGAGTCACACACATGAAAAAAAGTAGAAATAACATAGTGAGGTGGAGTTGCTGACCTAAACATTTTTCATTTAAGTGGGAAAAGTTGGAACCGCATCTGTGGCTGTTTTATGAGTGGAACACACAGCAACACGGCAGCCAGGGCTCTGGATGACGAACAGAGCACAGAGCAAAAACCACATGTTCCATAAAGGTCGAATGTTTAAAGGTGCAGTGTTTACGATTTGGTGACATCTAGAGGTGAGGTGGCATGTTGAATTCATGACCTCACCCTCACCCTTCTGAGCATCCAGGAGAACCCGTGGAAGCCCCAAGTTGTCATTCAACATATTTAGTGCATCCACTCTGGGATACCGTAAAAACATGGCGGCCCCCATAGAGGGGACCTGCTGCTCATGTAAACATACATTAATGGGCTCATTGAAGGGTAATGGAAGATGGTGATTATAATGTCAGTATGTGACTGTTTTGTAATATTTTTAGAAGCAACAGCAATGACAGAAATCGTACACTCTGCACTTTTAAGATTTAGACATTTTGAAATTGATAACCAATCATTTAGATTTTTTTTTTCTGGATCGTCGTCAATTTCCCCTCCAAGCATTTTAGTGCATATCCTCAACATTACTTCATTTGGTCAATTGTTTTGATTTTTACAAAGGAAGTTAGCATTGATCCCAGAGATGAATGAAACATGGCAATAGGATTTAAATTGAATTACAGACGACATGACTTCATACTTGTCCATGTTACAGGGGTTTCAATGTCATTTCTTTTCTTAACGTCTTTAGATATTACCTTAGAATATCAATATTTTGTTTGCAATGAGTCATGAGGTCTCCACCAGCTCTTGAGGGAATCATCGGGCTCTTACTCTACTTAAGAGTCAATAAATAAATAGCTGGTTGACATAAATGAATTGGCAGCTACTCGAATAACCGAGTAATAATTTATCATTGTTTTGGCATAAATAGCAAAAGATATCGGACTGCAGCTTCCACATTGTGATCTGATGTCATACTGAAAATATGAGTGAGTATTGTGCGAGTCACATGTGAACTGTTTGTGTATTCATACCTTCTTTCCCCAACAGGAAATCCAGGAAATGGTACGTGTAGGACACACCCACTTTAGTCTCCACCTGAGGCCGTCGGAGGGTGGAGTAGATATTACCCGGACTTTGCTTCTCCTCCGCCTTCCGCAGCTTCGGCAGCCGGCACCCCATGTCTCTGTGACGGAGGGAGGGAGAGAGAGAGAGACAGAGAGAGGAAGAGAGAGAGAGGAGAGCGAAATGTCAGGGTAAAAAAAGAGGGTGTTAACAAAGACTCGACTGGGAGACAAGGAATAGATAGAGTTTCTAAATATACAGAACACATTAGCACTTGCGACGGAGCATGCGTGATGACGCTGCCTTCACTCACATGCGAGATCAAACTGTGGGAAAGAATGTGTGCATCCATTTCTATTACACACACACACACACACACACACACACACACACACACACACACTTCAATAACACTGAAATATGAGTGCCAGCCATTACCTGCTTGGTGGGCTGCGATACGGGCGTCTCCTAATCAAATGGGGCTGATTGGGAGCGACATGTTTGATCAGAGCAAATTAAAGCAGAAATGAGAGCGATTTCCTGCCCTGTCAAGCAGGACGACGCGAGACGAGACAGACAAGGAGAGGACGAGAGGAGGATGTTGAAGCCTGTGTACAATCTGATCCCTGGGTGGTATGAGAGAGACAAGAAAATCTGTGTTATTTTAATACTTCTCCAGATTGTGTTAAGGCCGGCGGAGACTCGGGGATTGGTGATTGCAAACAGAGTCTGAGAGAGGCTTAAGTTTCCCTCTTTAACTTCGTCCCCCACTGAATTTCAACAGGCAATTTAGACCCGAAGTTGCATAAAACGGAAGAAAAAGGAAAAAGACAAGCGAGGAGGCTTCTGTGACAAATGACTTGGAAGGGAGAGCAGAGGGATGACAAATGGGCTGTGGGTGGGCGGATGGGAGAGGAGAGGGGATGGGAGATGGTAAGTGACAAGAGGAGAAGGGCGTGGTCCAGTGTCATCAAGCTAATCTGAAGCGACAGCGTCCGTCCCCTCCAACCATCGCCACCGTCACAATTAATTTCCCCGTCTGGCACAGCTTGTGAGGGCTGCAGGGTGAGGTGTGCAGCTGCATGTGTATGTACGTGTGTGTGTGTGTGTGCGTGTGTGTGTGTGTGTGTGCGCGCACGCACGTGTTCGTCCCTAAATGCAGGTCTATATCTGTATCTGTGTCTGAGCACAGAGAATGACAGAGTCCCACTGGGCCAAGTGTATGGACATTAACTCGGCTAACGACCCTAACAGACGACATTAAGCTGTGTGTGTGTGTGTCTGTGTGTGTGTGTGTGTGTGTGTGTGTGTGTGTGTCATTTTTGCCATCTCTTCCAGCATTTATCCTAACCTTCCCAAGACCCATGTACTTCATCGCAACTCAAACCAGGCCCTAATGAGGCAATACAAAATATCTGAGGCTCTGATTAAAGGTACAGTGTGTAGGTTTTCACCTTTTTCATAGACACATGTACTTCACTTATCTTTGTAACTCCTGCCAACAACAGCCTCTTTAGAAAAGACTCACACGTGATGTTAACACATGTGAATGAAAACAACAATCAGTTCAATCAAGTGATGCTATTAACCATGAAACCAAAAGAATAATACATTTATGTTCCACTTCTGCTAATAGAAATGAAATCATGTTACACACTGCACCTTTAAACTTGGGCAGTCTGAAATGTCAACGTAAATGGTAAAAGGATAGCTGGGGGAATCAATGTTAGTGTGTGTGTGTGTGTGTGTGTGTGTGTGTGGGGGGGGGTATATTTCATATCCCAACGGGGACTAAACTGAATACACACCAGCCCTGGGGACTCTCGTCTCTTATGGGGGCAGAATTAAGGTCCCAATGGGTAGAGATGTCTTTTTTAAGAATTGGTTCGAGGGTTCCAAATTAAATGAAGCTGAAGTTAGGTTAAGATCACATGGAGGTTATGTGGAATGAGAATGTTGAGACTGTAAAACGTGGAGGTGAGGGACGGGATTTTGCACTGGAAGCTTCTAGAGTGACCAATGGCGAATGAGCAGACTTTGGTTGCACACAGGTAAACAATCTACGCAGGGAGCTCCGCAGACTGTGAGCAGTTACAGCACGTGGAAGACTTGGATACTAGCCGTCTCCTGCAGGGTTCCCAAAAACCGTACAGCCGTCGCCCCTCAAGGCTAAATCATCTTCAAACAACAGACAACTGGCTCTGAGATAACAATGTTAGAGAATGAATCAAGTCCCCCACAGGGACAATCAGACACACATGCAGATATGTCAGTGGTAACATTATGCCACTCTGAATACAGGACACATCCATTTTTAAACACCAACATCTCTCGGAGTTCCTTTGTCTCGTGACAGAACATTCCATCATTTTTACATTTCTACAAACAACAAGCAATTAAGAGTCATTATTCTTTCAGAGGGATGCGCTGTCTCCTAATGGTGACTGAACGAGGAGGAGACGACGGTCCTGGGAGGAGGAGGAGGAGGAGGAGAGACAACGCGTTCCCATCGTCTCTCCTCCCATCATACCTCTCTTGACCCGTCTACCCCTCCACCCCCGTGAACCCTTTGCATCATTCCATCTTCAGCCGGTCCACATCATCCTCTGACCCCGCTCGCCCTCTGTGATTACGACACATCCCGTTCTTTTACATTACCACGATAGGTTTGATTGCCCTTCCAGAGAAATGACTCATTATTATCACTTTCCTTTTCCCGACCTTTCCTCATCACCTAGCTCTCCATCCGTCCACTCTCGCTCCCTTCCGCCCAATCTCACTCGTTCGATCCTTTCCATCGCTGCAACATCCATTTCTGCCCTCTTTCATCTTCATGGTCATTACATTATAATGTTACACCATGTTCCCCCTGTGCCGTTTTCTACCACTCCCCACCTACAGCACATTTCCTTTTAGCAACCCTCTCCATCCTCCCCTCAGTCCATTCAGCCCTTCTGTCTGGAGGCTCAATGAGCTCTTACAGCAGAAATGCTCCCCTGCTGAGCCTGTTAAGTCCCATAAAACTATTATAATGTCTCAAGACAGACAGTCAGTCAGGCAGGCAGCCAATTAGGCCCTGGGTTATGTCTACGTTGAAGCTTGTAGATCCCCTCCCCAAACACTCACCCCCGGGTCTTTGCTTGAATTTGTCTCAGTGTGGTGCAGGAACAAAGCCTGATTAATGTGGACACATTTTGCAGGCTTTGTCTCAGGCAGGTTTTGGGAAAAGAGCATGGAGGCGGGGTTATGAGGCAGAGGTGGTCAGGGTACGATGATAGTGATGATGACGAATGACAAAAGGGAAGCATCCGGTTAGTGATTCATGGAATCTCAGTCTATATGTTATGAGACTTTCATCTTATTCTTCACAAGTAGCATTTATGTTGTTAGGTCAAATGTGGGGCAATTTTCACACAGAATATGCTTGAATATGTTCAATATTATGGAGAATTTGAATAAAGAAGAGGATGAGTGTTATGTAGCAGTATAAGTGACGTCGATGACTGGGACAACAGCACCTTCATGACCTGATTCGTGGTTGCACATTGATCGTCCAGCACAGTTTCTAGACCCTGTCTTGGGGGTCTGGGAGCACCACATAGAGGACTAGTCTAGGTACATAGAGGTATATTTTGGGTGGGCTCCAAAGGAGACTCTCCACAAATGTAGCTGCACATTGTAGCAACTGCATCCAGAACAGCTGCGACGAGCTTATTAGATTGTTCCTCCGATACAAATCCAGTTGCCTTTTCTTCTTCGCTGCTATAACTCGACATCACCTCACCCTCACCCTTCTGAGACGACTGGAGTCTACCATAGGTTCTCCAGCATGCTCAGCAGGGTTAACAGATACAACATGCGATTTCACCACTGCATGTCAACAAATCTCACACACCGCACCTTTACCGTGGTGGCGAGAAATCCTGACTATACCATCTGGTGCATTGGTGTTGCTATGTGACAAACACCGGCGTAGAACCATGAATACACACGGCAGCGTACAGGGTGGCAGCAGAGGGGAACATCGTAGAGGCTTCACACGTCCATAAACCAGGCTTAAGTCAAGCTTCACTCAACTTTGAGTTTAGGGGTAAACATCTCTCTGTGCAGAGTTCAAGGTTTTACACTCGCGGCAACTGCAATAACTGTGGGTCAGTGTATGGAAGAGAAGCTGCATCAGGCTATATTGTCACCACCAGCCAAGGCAAACAGTCCACTACAGAGAGTGGAGAGTGATTATAACCATCTCACTCTCAGCGTTTTGCCCCCTGGCCTTCATCGTTTAACACAATTTGTATCTTATTCCCAATGCAAATTATTATAGTTTTCCAAAAGAAAAGAAAAACACATTGTCCTCATTGTGTTTTCATGCAAAGTGCATTATGTGGTGCTAAAGAAATCATTGGGTTTGTAATAATCTGCTCAGCGTTTGGCTCTTGGCAGTTGATTTTATTGCTCGCAAAGAAAACATGATTGGTTCTGGCCTTGGTCTGCACTCGCCTTCAGCTGTGCCGTTTGATCTAGCATCACCCTTCATCATCTTTCTCATTGTACACTGACAGTTCTGTTTCAATAACAATGGCCTCACTTTAAGAGATGAACTTTTCTCTGTGAGGCTCCAAAACAGATCTCTGTAATTGGACACAACGTCACATGATGTGAGGAAAAAAGAGAAAGCAAGGTAGTGAAAGTGTGGCGAGTTCACGACTCGGGGCCTTTTCCCTTCATACGAGGCCTTTTTCTGTTCTCCACCACTTCAAACAGCATCTCTCACTCGCTCTCGCACAAACTCACAGGCAGAAAAAAAGGCCTTCACAGAAAAAAATAATAAAAACCTCCTCTAAACTGGGAGAGACAGGAGAGAGAGAGACAGATAAAAGAGGTGAGGAAGGGAAAGTGGAGTGAAGAGGCAGATAGACAGAGAGCGGTGGAGGGCTTCTCATTAGAGAATCTCTTGTAACGGAGAGTTTTGAAATGACAGCAGATTTACGCGAGAGCATAATCCGTCTGTGCTATGCCGCTACACGTGTGTGTGTGTGTGTGTGTGTGTGTGTGCGCGTGTGTGCGCGTTTGCATGCTTTCCAAGAAGTAGGATTCAGCTAAGGTGGTGTCAACACAGAAACACTGGAAAAGATACTTTGCAGGAAACCTGCTGTATTTTCTGCTGCATTTTCATTTTCCATCCACTCGACACCAACGCTTCTGAAGGACAGGAAACCAGTAGCTTGGAAATGGTTCGTAAACATAGAGAGTGACTTGGTAGTCTTCACCGGCGCTGTGTTGAGCCAAACTCATACTAATGGTACGGTCAATATGACCTTAGTTCCTGTAATTGATTTTAGCTCCCCTGCAGTCTGTCATGTGTTCATGATGTAAACACAATAATGAACTTTCAATATCCCCAATAACGATGAAGTCTGCTCGCAATGCATTAAAATGTCATGTTCATCACAAACCTCCATTAATATTAATATTAAGTCCGGGAAGTCATTTTACAACACATTAAATTGGGGTCAGAGTGAATATGGAGGAATGAACTTGCACTGTTTCTTAGATTATGATAATGTCCCAGGTATGTGGTTTGGGTGAATTGTTTTCATTCCTATCAGCAGGAATGCAATATGAAATAATTACCATCATGTTTTACAAATCCCATGAATGTATGAATTGTTTTCAGAAGCCAAGAATGAGCCCTTTATAGTCACATCGGCAGCAAACCCTCTCTGTGGAGGCGGCCATGTTCTTGTAGTAACCCAGAAGGCACAGACTAACCTCCATTTGAACTTGGATAACAGAGGCTTCAATTGGCTCTACTTTGTGCTTGGAAGGTTGAGGTGAGGGGTAATCAGCTGCAACATGCAGCTTCACCACAAGAAGCCAGTAAACCCAATGCACTGTTCCTTTAACCATATTGACTCTACTCTAAATCTCCCCCCGAAGAAGTTTTCCGCTCCTGCAACTGATGCACTCACCTGGCTCACAGCAAGTCTCAGCAAAATTAAACTGTCATTGCTGGAGTCTGGTCTCCATTTCTATAGAGGTTAATGGGGCTGCTTGGACGCCATGATTCCCAATATAAATCCTATAGCTTGTGAGTGGGTGGCATTTCAACTACTGCGCAGACAAAGAATGTTTGACCTTTTGAAAAGAGAATTCGTCTGACTGAATCGCTGTGTTACTGTTTCATGGATGCACAGTGCTTTGACAAGAAACAAAAGTTAAGGGTGCGTGGTGTAGAGTTTGATGACGTCAAGTGGTGAAAGTTGCATATCGCAGCTGAATACCCTCAAAATATTTTAGTTTGTGCATTTTGGTTTATTGCTAAAAATATGGTGGAGGAGCATGAAAGCCTCCATTGAAATGAAAAGGCTCAAATAAAGGGCTCATTCTAGGGTTATGAAAACAACAGTTCCTATATTCAGGTGTTTGATCATCCATAAAAACATCAGTAACATTATTCATATCCAAATTATATTACTGCCGACATAGATGGAAACCATTTCTCCAAAATCGTACACACTGGACCTTTAAGTATACCAGTGAAATCACGCTTTGTTATAATAACGTCATAAATTAGATCAGGTTGTATGCCTTTCGCTGCATTTCATGATCAGAGGTGACAGACTGTGTCCTGAGGAGTGGGCTTCACTTCCTGCTGGGTTGCACCTCCTCTCTGACTATGCAGGGATGGGGTGGTGCTGGGGGTGGGGTGTGGGGGGGGGGTAAGTGGATGCAAGAACTGAGTGAGGAGAACGAGAGAAGGGGGGCAACAGAGACAGACAGACAGACAGGGAGCAGACTGGGAGCATGTCAAGTTGCCTTGAGGGAGACACGATGCTCGGAGCAACAAAACAGTCACCTCAAAGCAGATTTTAATGAGGCTGCATGTGGAGGATAAAAACTAATTATGACATTGATGTACGGCTCTGTCACGCAGCTCTGTGCTCAACCTATTTCGCAGCAGCTCAGGAGCAAAGGAAGGTTCTGGGGAAATCCCTCAACTATGCTCCCTGGTACTTGAATGCATCTTGTACTGATATAATGTAGGAGTAAGTAGTGATGATTCAGAGTCAAGTGTGTCCACAGCCCGTGTGAATAACTGGGTGTCACTCACTGGTAATGAGATGAGCTTTTTTTCTACCTAAATGGTTTTCAAATAGATTCCAAAGAGCACCCATACATATGCAGTGCAACTAATTGATACCACATGCATTTGGTGGGTGCAGCCTGGCTTGAAATTACATGTTCCTGGTTTCCCATTTTTCCCCCCTTGTGTGTTCAACCTTAACCCCTCGACGAACACACACACACACACACACACGACACACAGTTGCTGCCCGTTAACAGCAGTAGTTTAGTGAACGGGAAATGATGCATGACAGGTGGCTTACGCACCAAATCTTTCTCCTCCCGACACACACACACTCACACACACACACAGTCCCCCCTCCTCCATCTGCACTCGGCACATTTAGTTAGTCACACATATCTTAACTGCACCTCAACCTGTGACAGTGTGCTGGGGACACTTCATTCATTTCGTTCCACCACAAACAGAAAAATAAATGACACACAACATCCCACAAATCAAACGGGAGGCAGAGTGTCTGAACAGCAAAAACGGATTTCTCACTGTCACAGGGGTTTGCTGTCAAAGAGTTTCACACAGGGGCGGAAGCAAGGGTGGAAACTAGGGGGGGAATTGGCCCCTGCTAAAATCAGTCAGTAATTGTTTTAAATAAACCAATTTCAAACTGGAATGACTGTGACAGTTTGAGCATTTTTTAAATTGCGATTTGCTAGAACAAGGCACAGCTACATGATGTTTTTACAAAGCAATTGCAAGATATGATGAAAGAGAAAACATTGCTCACATATCTTTATCTGAATAAAGAGAAAACAAAAACAAGGCATATCAATTACTTCTCCAACAAGCCCTGATCTCAAAGCAAATTGCAGACTTAAAATTGAAAGGTATAACACACATGTATCACAATATATTTTCACATAAAAAGAAACTGCCCTATTTAGCATCAGGCTCCTTGAGTGCCCCAGATATTCAAAAAAAATCTTAGTTTCGGCCCTGGTTCCACAGACTTCACTTAACAGCCTAAAAAAAGTTATCTATCAAATCTCCTATTCCACAAAAGTATGATGAGAAAACTTCAGTCATATTTGATGTAAAATGTTTAAGATTAAAGTGAGATGTTTCATTTTCTGTAAAACTCCTCAAAGTAAACATGCAGTTTTTCTGTTTACATCAAGTCAATAATCATGAGGGGAAACTCACCAATGAAACCGTTGCGTGCTTGTCTGAGTGAAGTGTGTGCAGGACTGACAGCTTCCTTGCACCTCAGTTTCTGTTCGTCCCTCCTCTCCTCTCCTCTCTGTCTTCACGCGCTTTGCTTGTCACGGCTGCAGGAATGAGACGCACACCGGCTTATGATACCACAATCCAATGGGAGGAAAACACGAAAGCTCCATTTACGATGTGTAAGTGACTGCTGCTCGAGAGACTGTGTGTGTGTGTGTGTACCTCTCTGCTCGTCTGTCAGCAGCGTGTGTGCAGGGGAGAGAGAGGAGAGAGGAGAGGATGGCTTTACTCTCTCTCTCCTCCCCCAGCAGGCTGGATCCTCCTAAACACTTTGGAGAAACAATGTGGATAATATTAGAGGTTTTGCATGAATAAAAGCTTAAAACATCACACTGGAATTATGGGTAAAAAGAGTGAAAACGTGCCAAACAAAGAGAACTACCTTCAGGTTATGTTTCTTGAACCGTTTCCAGATGCGGTTGCTCCAGTAGTTTGTGTAAAGTTAAAAAAATCCTTCATTGAGCGTATTGGGGTTAGAGGTGTGTAAGTTTTAACAGACTCTTCTCGAAAATCCATATTTCATAAGTAGCTATCCAGACATATCCATAATTCACAAACGTCTGACTGGGTGGCAGCAGGGTGGGGCTGGTGGGTGGTCACAGCCTGGACAGGGCACCCCTTGGGACCCCCTGTCACACCACCAGACTGTGACAAAAACAAAACGCTCAGTGACCAAGAGATGATGGGGCTTGTTGCCAGGGAAGACAGGGCGATCCAACCCTGACTGAAACCCAGCAGCCGGCTGACAGGCGCATGAGGCTGGAGGGGGTGGGTGGTTGGTGGCGGCGGCAGCAGAGTGAACGCTCTGTGCTCGAACATCATCCCTTGCCAACTATAAGTATGAAATAAATAGCAAGTTCTAAAATAAATGGAACTCACAGGCTGTGGTGTAAAAAACTTAAAAGCAATAACAAGGTTAAATGAGAACATTTTACCTTTTATTCTTACTTAACAGTAACATACAAACCTGAACAAGTAGGAAAACTATCAACCCAAACCTAGCAAGTGACGTGCCCACGCTCTGAACAGAACAATACAAGAGAAACAATCCAGATGTCTCAACAGGTTATGAGGTCTATGCCCATAAAATCTACAAGTGAAAAACAAAGTGTAACCAAATATGTGATGTCTACCAAAAACAACAATTTCACCTCCACCCATTTGAAGCCACATGCAAAATTAAACTTAAGACACATCAAGTGCACTTACTGAATATGAATTTGTTTTTTTTTTGTTGTTTTTTTTAAAAGGCAGTCAATCAGTAAAATGTTTTGCTGTAAGATCACCTGCGACTGGATTAAAACCTTAAATGTTACAATAAATGTCACTTTGTATGAGATGAGCCATGTACAGAGAACCTTTTGCCCTTTCTGTGAATAGAGACCTTCTCTCTCCAAGTGGATTAAAAAAGCTTCCCGCTTTTCTTAACCCCATAATAAAAGTTGATTGAAGAATTGAAAATTGATGCTGTGATTTTCCACGAATGTGAACCCTGAAGAAACGGGAGGGGCTGGACACAGGTTTAGATCCCAATAATGATGATCAGGCATCGACTCCTCAACTGACACCGGATGGAATAAAAACAGCTCAAATCAAAAGGAAATAACATGGGTGCTTGAAATGAAAGAATATGTGGGTTAATGGAAATTTGTAATCTGAAGCATTGGGCCTGATTGTACAATTAGATTGTTGTCAAGAGCTTGTTTCTACACACATATGTATATATATATGTTTTATATATCATATATACCGTAGTTTTAATGGACAGAGAGCCTTTGCAGAGGGTGAGTAGCCCTAAATCAACAAACAAACAAATAAACGAAAAAAGACAAAAAATAAATAGTACAAAATTAAACAAATAGGCACAATGTGAATGGGCATATAAGTCTTTGGTGTTTTGTTGTTCTTTTTTGTTTGGGGAAAAATAAAATAAAAACAAAGTAAAATAAAGAATGTCAAACATGAGCCCATCTCTCATCTGGTCCAGTGAGGGTGCTTTGCTTTTCCTGTGTGATTGCTGCTGTGATCCACGTGGGTTAAAAGCTGCTAACCACAGGTCAACCCTTTCCTATTGTGGTCACAGTGTCTGTGATCAAACTATTACAGATAACGTGGGAGGCGCTTCCCCCAGTCTGGTGATAAAATGGGTCTCAGAAATTGAAGGACGCTACGGTGAGATGAGGGCAGATTGAGAAAACATAGGATGATGATGGGTTGTTTCTGGGCATCTGGAACATCAAGATGTCTGTCTGTCCATCCTGTCATGAACAGCAAGAGCACAGCAGGAATGAGTACTAGGGTGTAGAGGTATGTTAGCATGCACTTACAGTTCCCTTCTCTTGAGGTCACTCAGTTCTCTTAAAACATGTCTACAAGATTCCACTGTTTTGTTATGCAGTAGATCCTCAGAGTGGTGTAAATATAAAAGGTTGATTAAATTTCCCATATTCATTCAAATAGCAATGCAAAAATCCCACTAACATTGAAATGAGGAGTGTGATGAGAACTTCTAAGTTGATCTACATAAATATGTCATCACTTCAGTACTCTTTGGCAAACCTACTATTTTACTATTGTTTTTCCTATCAAACTAATCCACAAGTCATACCACCTTGGTCTATCAGTACTGATTAACATCATAGATGGTGTCAGATATGTGACAGCAGAGTAACCCCGTCTTTCAAAGCAGCTTATCCATGTCACTCAACATGTCATGCTGACACTTTTGCTTGTTTGAGTGATGTTGTACCTGGCAGGGTGAGCAGGAAGGACAGTAGCTGTGGACTACAGCACGGTCAACATGGTCTGGACTCCACAGTCCACAAAATTCTAAAAAAAAAAAAAACAAGCAAACAATAAAATGAGCTCACTGATAGGATCCTTACAGAGAAGCTTCAACTATAAAAACAACTTAGGTAAAGAAACGCTTTCAAAAAGGCAAAAGGTACAATAGACAGCAGCATATCACATCTACGTATTGTTAGTATAGATACACTGTTAACATACATTTAGTTTGTTCCTCCCGATAGTTTTATTGTTGACGGAGTACCGGTAAATAAAGTTTAAAAAAAATCTTCCATTCATTAGGGCCTACAAGATAGGACCTATAGAAACTGCCTAGTGCCTGAGAGGGCCCCCTTCGTCCACTTTACCTGACCAAATAGCACCATCTAGTGGCATTAAATGAAACGATAGAGGGTGAGCTCTTGCGGTCACCTCAAATGTGACCGCAAAAAGAAAACCACCCCTGTTAGATTGAAACAGACTCACTGTCTATAATTTAAAGACTAACTTCAAAATTGATGAATCATCAAAAGTAATGATTAATAGTAATAATTAAAATCTAGCACATTTGGAATGTCCCTTCCCTTAAGTGTATTCAACATGAAACTTCACCACTAAATGTCACTAAATCCTACACACTGCACTTTTAACTATGTTGTGTTCCACTCTTATTCCGAGAAAAAGGAGTATCACCTGATTGACAGGCTGTGTCCTCTGGTCCGCCCAGTGACCTGGAGAGTACTGTGAGAGGGGCAGATTAGAGTCTGAGGTCAAACAGAGGGCAAAAGCAAAACCCAGACAGGAGAGCAGAGGGATGGTGGAGCGCAGTTCATTCTATATGCAAGAGCATATGTGAAGTCTCTGGGAGACCCTGCATGGAACACTGGTAAATAAACAGTGTGACATTGCGTGAGTCTGTGTCTGTGTGTGTGTGTGTGTGTGTGTGTGTGTGTGTGTGTGTGTGTTAAATAAACAGTGTGAGGTTGTGTGAGACTGTGTGTGTGTGTGTGTGTGTTATATTGTGTGCCTGTACCGGGTAAGTGAACACATTCTGGGGGTAGTTCATTGGCACCTGTGGGACCATCACTCCTCCGCCATAGTTGGAATAGGAGTACGGCTGCTAAGAGACATGGTGAGAAAAAAAAAAGTGCATCACATTACAGAGAATCATTTGAAGCTACAAAGACACACACACTAGCAATCCTGGAATTTAATTCAAAAGCACCATCTAAAAGCAACTGTCATTTTGTAATTAAATAATTCATGATAAACTGAACAGATTTTTAAAAATCTTCTTCATCTAACATGTCTATTTGTGCCATTCAGATTTGAATTTCTAAAGATAGTGGCAACATAGTGCAACAGTGAACAGGAAAGTAACTTATCCATTCTAATGCCTCGTGCAACATACTGTTATGACTAGCTTTCATTCATTTATTCAAATTAACTGTCACATCTCTGCCAACAGAGATAACGTTCCATGTAGATAGTCTGTGTGTGGTTTACCTGATTGTAAGGGTTGACTCCATTCTGGTAGGGTGAAGGTGGTCCCACACTGCCTCCTACAGGTGAGCAGCAGGCACAGTAGAGGTATTGGGGTGGGCTTGTCCATGGGGCTGGGCCAGACATGATGGAAGGCATGCTCCCTGGATACAAAAGAGAAAAAATAGTGTCAAAAACTGATTGAGCTGATTTTTTTTTTTTTTTTAATTCAATGAGATCAAACATTAAATGAAGTTACTGTACCAGAATTCATGCGTGAACTTCTTTCTTTCATGATAGCAGGGCCGAGCTTGAGTTTTCGGCCTTTAAAACAGATCTGTTCCTGTTGCAATATAAAAACAAACGGAGGACATTTTACTCATACATTGAAATAAAATAATAAAAGGAAAGGAAATCCAGACACAGAGGTCTACCCACCTCAATGATTGACTGAATGTTCACATCCTCATTGAAGTACACAAAGCCGTAACTAGGAACACATAAGAATGAGATAATTACATTACAAAAGGAGTCAAATGAGTGCAATCTCTCTTGACCATCTCTAAATCAGTAAAACTCACCCTTTGCATATTCCTCCTCGGTAAGTGATGATTTTCACTTCCTTTACCAAGCCATATTTGGAGAAGAACTCCTCCATTTCATTCTTCTCCATCTAATGATTAAAACCAATTAACATCAAAGCTCGATTTTGGCAGCTGAATTCACCATCATCATCTCATTACAAGAAAATCACAGCATTATTTGCAAGCTCAATAATATTCTATTCAAAGACACAAAAGCAGACAGTTTCAACTTCTTCAACATTAGAGACCTCATTTATGTACAAAATATCATGTGTTGTTATGGTCCCTCGCTTTTAATTCCACATACATGAGCACGTGTTTCAATGAAATCATTCCTCATAACATTAAAGCAGTGTGAATGTAAAATAAACAGGTCTTATGACTCTGACCTTCATGTCTATCCCACCAACAAAGATGGTGTTGGGAGTGAGTCTTCCCGCTGGCAGGATGTAGCCATTGGGCAGCTTGGAGGGGGATAAAGGGTGTTGTTGACCCCTGGGCTTGTGGGCATCCTAATAAGAAAACAGATTTTAAATGATTGCTTTATTAAATAAAGTCAACCAGAATAGGTAGGATGATAACATTTTACTCTATTGTAGCAACTCAATTAATACTACAATGCTCTGCACTTTAAATGACAAATATAGTTAGTTCATGAACTTCATTAATCAATGTGTCACTGTTTGTTACAACTTGCAGCAAAGACACACAAAACGCATGTGAAAATACATAAATGTGAATAATATAGGAACACAGAATGAGAAAATCTTAAAGACTAACCCTGAAGAGAAATGTAAGAACACTCAACTTACTTGCTATTCCTTTAACTGCATTACAACTCGATTCATTAGAAATAACTAATCATTTGGGAGGCTAGCTCCAATCAAACAAACAATAGTACTTCTGCACAGTTATGAAAAAGTTAGCTGTAGTCATGTGATATCATCAAGTAAGCCACTAGCTAAAAAAATAGCATAGATGTCCTAGCTTAACGTATACCGCCGACAGCAAATGGCGGTAGCCCGCGGCTAGCAACTTGTGCGCCCTTTCTAGCTAATGGCTAAACAGTACGTTAGCTAAAAGTACAAGAGCGGAAATTTGATTTGCACATTGGCGACAGACATGGATCTAAACCAGGCGACTTTGTGGCCGCAGCTGTCACACTAACACGTCGTTGTACACGTGGGATATTTGCTTGAAACTTACCATTTCTAAAATCTCTAAAAACGACTTAATTAGCCGAGCAAGGTGCAGAGGAGTTGCGAGACACTATCCGGGCCCGACATTAGCAGCCACCTCGCGCACCGCGAAAGTACGCTCATGTCACATGACTAACTCCGTCCAATCAGATGCGAGTTACCTGGTTCAAATGGAGTTCAGTCTCTTTGTTTATCTTATTGTGTTGATTAGTGGCGTATGCAGATTTCTTGCAAAAGCTGTGATCTTAACCGCCACATAAATGCATTGTCCTTTCATTTTTGTTTTGATAATTAGTCCAACTCATACTTCATTCAACTGTAATGTAGTATTCAACCTGATATATCATCATTAAAACAAAAATAGACAGTAGTTTTATCATTATATATGTCAATCTTCATCCATTTGGTTTGTTCTTTAATTTAATGGTCAGAAATAAAGCAAATGAATCCACAGGTCAGAAAACAAATGTCACTGTTTCCTAATTAAAGGTGCCGTGTGCCCATTTCTATCAGGGGGAAAGGAAAATGCAACAGGCAACAGGATATTATTGTACTTCCGTTCAATGAAATGAATAATCACATGAATATACAGATGGTTGTATTCAATGTGGCGTAGAAAATGAAATTAAAATGCATTCATACACAAGGAGAAAAAGTCAGGGTTAAAAAAATGTGACATTAGAAATATGTTCTGAGTGTTGTTGAGTGAAAGTTCAGAATCCAGAGAGCAACAATGGACAAAGTGGTTGCAGGACATGTGGGAGCTGCTCACTCAGTGCACCAACAGTCAACTGCAGGGGCTGAGACGCACCGTACGTGTTGCCCATTATCCATGTCATCTAATGCTCCTCCCACAGCCCTGCCAGAACACTGGCAAAGTACACAGACATCCGCACGGTGGTATCAAAAAGTCCTTATGAGGTCGTCACCAAGGGTCAGCTGCACTGGCTTACATCTCTTCGTGACTGCATTTAATCTTTGTCGTTTTGTAAGCTGTCTGATATCTGTATGCAAAGTGGTACAGATGCAATCTCTCAAATCATTTGTCCTTTGCGATATATTTCTACTGTCCACCTACAGTATTAGGGAAGTTGGAGGGAGTGCTCATAATAAAGATAGGGGGCGGGGCAAAGTCTCCTTATTTTTATTCCAAAAAGACAAACGTCATTTTAACATTTTTGGCTCCTTTCCCAGAGGAAACAGTTACGTGTTGTCCCACCCACAACCTTCCTCTGTCTTGGGCTTTACCGGTGGATGACCTTGCAGAGAGTGACCCCCTTCATACATCAACCATATGTAATGAAGTGTCTAGTATTCTGCCTCATCATGTGCGTCTTGTTCTAACAATACAGCCGGTAAAAAACTAGGTACGGAATACTCCAATTGTCTTGCCTCCTCCCTGTCACACTGCCTGGTATGTGGTTGCAGGTCACATCCAGACAGTCTTGAAGGCCCAGATTGTCATGTGTGCTGAACATCTTCACCATGCAGGGCAGGGGTGGGGCGGTTCAGCCAAGTCACAAGCCAAGATATATGGCTCATGATCTCTCAGCTAGACTGCAGCTTCTTCTATGGAAGCATTATGGCTGTTTCAGGTCACACAAACGTTCAATGGAGCTGGGGGGGGGGGCACTCCAATCTGACTGGGACAATCACATACTTGTGTTTTGAGTCAAAATAAGTCAGATGATCTACTTTAAAAAAAAATAATTAGATGAATGAAAAATGACATTATTCAGTACAGTCTCCGTGAGGCAACACAGGCCATGAATGGTGTTGCTTGTTGTCAATATGCTCGAAAGGTGCTTGTTCACACATAAATAGCTAAGTTGTGACATAATAAGTAAGGCAGCATTTACATTTATGACATTTACAATTTATTCCTAAACCATCTTTGCAAATAATATTGTGAAAGCCAAATTTCAAAGCGGCACAGTGTAGAACTTTGACAGGAGCAGTTCTATAAGTAAAACACTAGATGGTGGCAAAGACACATCACTATACTCTACAGGTGTCAGGTTCTCATACTGAGTGTCGGATAAGCAACAAATATTACAAATATTCACATTTATTTGTTGAGTCCTCTGGAGTACAAGATAAATTATGTGAATAAATGAACTTGAATTTGACATTTTAAAGGTGATATCATAAATAAAGTGTTATAATTGAAGCTGACGCATGAAAATGTATTTGTGTGAAGATGAAATATTACAGCACTGAGTCCAAATGGTGATCAACAGCCCCATTAAAACTGCTCTGCTGGAACATAAATTCATCTGGACCACAACAGTCATTTTTTCCAGCGGCTGTGGCTCAGGGGTCGGAGTGGTCATCCTTCAACCAGAGCGTTGGTTCGATTCCAGTCTTCCACATGGTGACCTTGAAATTGGCCTATAAATTAACATGCTGCACGTAGATTCTTGAAAGGGTGAGATTCCACACTGCAGTCACTCTGTCCTCTCCACTGCGTCCGAACACAGGACGCTGTCAATCACCACTGGGTCCACTTCAATAACTAAAAGATGCTTATTTGCATTAGAATTCCGTTGGTCTCCCGTCTCACACTCGCTCCTATAACTTCTGATCAGACGGCTCATGAGCGATGCTGCCAGGCTGACGCTGAATTTATGCCAGCTCCTCTCTCTCCCCCCCCCCCCTCTCTCTCTCTCTCTCTCTCTGTAGTCAGCAGTTGTGGCCTCAACTATAATTCATTTGAATTCAGCTGCGGCGTCGATACCCAGGCTAGATTATAGTACATAAATATTGCAGCGTTGGATCCATACGTTTTATGAAAACGAGGTCCCGGAGGGGGGGGGGGATGCCCTTAGGTGTATGTGAGCAGAATCTGTCAGAATCCAATCTGTGACCCGGGGGGGTTCGGCGGGCAAGAACTTCAGACACCAGTCTGACTCAAGGTTTCACCCAGCAGAGCGTCGTCCTTCAGAACAGCGTGATCGTTCCCCTTGAATGAGAATCACTGATCACCGCCAAGAGGAGCAGAGGACACAGACATATATACTGTATCTTCAAACATTTCCTTTGAGCCAGACACCGCAGGAAGCTCACATTACATTAAATTACGAAGCGCTTCTCTCTTCAGTTTCCTGGGAGATTAAAGGTGCAGTGTGTAAGATTTGGTGACATCTTGGGGTGCCTACAGCCCTCTGAGCATGTAGGAGAACCTGTGGTAGACTTCAGTTGTCTTTAAAACTCAAATGACGTTTAATACGTCCACTCTAGGCCACTGTAAAAAAAAATAAAAAATGGCGCCCCCCGAAGAGAGGACCCGCTTTTCATGTAAATATACATCAAAGGGCCAATTTCAGGTTTATGTTTAAAAAAGTAAGTCATACATTGGGGTGATTACACATTCATAAAAATATATAATTGTTTTGTCATTCTATTTCTATAGATAGAAGTGACACAAATTTGCACCTTTAAATTGTCCAAGATGAGGAACTAGGCTGAAAATGTATCCAACACAATTCGTATTTGTGTATGTACACTGGAAATAACAGGGTGTCAACAAGTCGAGTGTTTTCAGCCATTGAAACAATCTTGTTGGTCCTATCTGGTTGCAGATTACACACACACACACACACACACACACACAAACACACACACACACACACACACACACACACAAACACTCACAGCAGCTGAGGAAATGTGGACACTGGTCAAAAAAAAGAGAACAAGCAAACTAACTCGTTCCATTTGTCGTTTACCCTTGAGGACGTCTGCTTGGCATTTATCCCTGAGCGATGCATCACGGTAATTTGTCCCGGAATCCTGGAGGAGAGTCGCCGACCTTGACTTCAGCAGCATATTGGTGAGGCCGGGTCCCGGCGTGTTTGTAGGTGTGACAGAGGGAGGAGATGTCTGACCTGCACAAAATGACACACACAGTGACATGGATAGGTGATTTAGTCAAAGTACATAGAAGAAAAGAATCTCATTTTTTGTGTAGAAGGCGAAGGAGGCGGATCCGGGGGTGCGGCCGAAGGCGGGGTTTTGCCTCCGTGACTCATCTGCCAGGTTGCCAACGATCTCCATTCCATCAGCAGGGCAATATAACAGTTCTGGTTTGCTGATGTTTTAAGACGGCAGGCAAAAGGTCATCAGGCTGAGTGCTCTGGCGTAACCACGGATACGAGTGTAGAGGTCATTTTTTTGGTTCCTGATGAAAAAAACCCAGCTCGGTGGTCTCGTGCTTTCTGCTAACAGGAGACAGAATACTACAGATTGTCTTTAAACCCACGAGGCTGTAAAATTAGAAAACAAACAGATGATTGTGGTTTAAATTTCAACTTGTTCCTCCAGGTTTGAATGAATTTTCAATTCTCAAAATCCTTCGCGAAAGCCTTGATCAGGGGCATCAAACTCAGGGACCACACACGGCCCTGTCTTATCCCTTAGTGGGCTGGACCGGTAAAATGACATCATGATGACCGGTACACGATAACAACCCCAAATGTTTCCATTTGTTTTGGTGCAAAAAAGTACAAGTACAGTTCTGATTACGATGACCGTAAACCAGGATACCCGCAATACACAGCTTTTTATACTTTGCA
>JAFBJT010088983.1:52428-53482 GCA_016785325.1 Chascanopsetta lugubris
TGTCTCACCTGATAACGTGCTGGATGCCAACGGTGGCCCTGACAGCTGTGGCCACAGTGTGTGAGTGAGGCGTGATGCAGAAAGTGATAGTGTGTGTGTGTGTGTGTACGTTTGAGGGGGTGGATGTGTGAGTTACACTCATAGTGCTCAGAATTTCATTATATGCTTCTACCTAAGGGTACACACCACTTGTTTTTTAAAGGTGCAGTGCGTCAGATTTGAGTGAATTATTCTTATCTTTAGTAATCGTGTTAGTGTATTTATAAATGTATGATCACCTAAATGTGTGAATTCTAGTTGATATAACAGCAGGATGAGGACCATATTTTGACCTCAGGAGTGGGTCCTCCCCACAGAGGCGGCCATGTTGCACCTCCCATGTTTTTACAGAAGCCCAGAAGGGACAAACAAACCACCTTTTGAGTTGGAATGGTAACTGAAAGATTCCATAGGTTCAGGCTCAGTCATGTGTTTCTAAGGCAGAGGTGTCAAACGTATGGCCCTTTAAAAGTGTCAACATTACAGAGCGAATGTTAAGGCATGCGGTTATTGACCTGGACTTACTATGCCGGGACACTAGGGGGAGCCTGTGGCGCTCGGGCCTGGTGAGCTGGAGAGAAGAAGAGCAGGCCGACTGAAGTGGGAGAGTGTGTCTCTGGTTTGATGTCAGAGGTTGATGCCCACTCGTGACCTTTAACTTGAATAATGGAACTCTGGAGATTCTCGCCATAAAAAAGAAAGATAGAAGCTCAACGTGTCACCTTGAAATCCCCCCCTCCCCCTCACCCCGCAGCCAAAAGTGAGGAACCTGGAGGTGCAGCTTTGTTTCACTGGAAATGAAAAGAAGCAGTGAACCATCGCCGTTGAAGAACTAGGGGGAAAAAAAGAATGTAAATATATGAAAGTCTTTCCCTTGCATCGCACATTATCCGGTCATCCCCGACCGTGGAGCGTCTCCCCCTCGCTTCCTCTCTCCGTACATCACAACGCCTCTCAGTAAATCACCCCCCCCCCCCCCCCCCCCCCCCCCCCCCCCCCCCCCCCCCCCCCGCCC
>JAFBJT010088983.1:72682-80182 GCA_016785325.1 Chascanopsetta lugubris
ACAACAGAAATGTCTAGAGGTCACCAAATCTTACACACTGCACCTTTAAAGTCACGATCCAGTCTGAGGACTGGGGATGTATAAAGAGACCTGGATAGAGGAAGCGGGAAGGAAGTTTAAAGCAATTAGACACAGTGGCCAAATGGTGGTACTGCAGCCTCTCTCTTGGTCACGAGAAAACAACAGATTTGACCATAAGCTAAAACTGAGACAAGCGCTACCCACAGATTCCTCCTCATTAGAATAAAAAACAACAATACTGTATCCAGTTGCTGTAATATTCCCATGATGAGAGGAATGATTGACAGCTGGGACGTCTCTCTGAACGTTGGCCCCTTGTGATCATTTGCACAGGTGATCAGTGGCCAGAACCTTCCCAAGCCCAGAGGCTCGGGGGCCAAAGGTGATGTGGTGGACCCGTACGTGTACGTGGAGATCCACGGGATCCCGGCCGACTGCACCGAGCGCCGCACCAGGACCGTGACCCAGGACGGGGACAACCCCATCTTCGACGAGAGCTTCGAGTTCCAGATCAACCTGCCGGAGCTCGCCATGGTTCGCTTCGTGGTGCTGGACGACGACTTCATCGGGGACGAGTTCATAGGTCAGGCTCGGAAAAGGGATCCAATGGCACGGTTGCACACTTTTCTCCTCCACCGTGGAATGAGATTGAAATGTCCCCTCCGCCACCCCAGGTCAGTACACCATCCCTTTGGAGTGCGTCCAGCCAGGCTACCGCCACGTCCCGCTGCAGACTCTGACGGGGGAGGAGCTTCCTCACGCCAAGCTGTTCGTGCACGTGGCCCTCACCAATCGCAGAGGAGGGGGGAAGCCGCACAAACGGGGCCTGTCCGTGCGCAAGGCTCGGAAGGGCCGGAACTACGCGGCTCTGAGGGACCTGGGGGTCCGGGCCGTGGATGAGGTTTTCAAGGGGGCTGCTCCACTACTGAGGGAGGCTACTGACCTGAGGGAAGACATGCAGGTACACACACACACACACACACACATCCCACACACTGTGGGAGCAGCGTCTCTGCAGATAAACATACCACCACGCAATTTCAGTGACTCAATAAAGATGAGCGTTTGGATGCTTCCATTGGAAAACTCTGCATACTGAACCTTTACGCCTGATTCTTAATGTAATAGATACAGTATGTATGTGATATCGACCACTTTTACTCTTTGCAAAACGATGGTGGTCCAGTACAGTTTGACCCTGTGTAGAGCCTTTTCTCTGGTTTTTCCTTCCACACACTCAAAAGCTGGCGAGTAAAGTCAGTAAAATAACTTTCTATTGCATTCTCTCCGGGAGCGAAGGAGATAGTTTCCCGTATGTACGCGCTGGACCTTTGATTGAAATATTATTCAGCTTTTTGGCTGCAGTGGTTTGGTATGTGGAGAACCTTCAGAGTGAACCTGGAACCCTGTGTGAATGATGTACAGAAGAAGAAGGTGCTGCCTTACGTATGTGCGCAGTCAATCAAAGTCCGTTTTAAAAGTCCTTTGTGACCCATCACAGTGGATTCACAAATTGTTAGGATTTGGGATGAATTTTGATTGATTATCACCTTTTTTTTGTTTTCTATCAAAACCAAAGGAGACAACAAAAGCTGACGTCCACGTCTCTCTCCACTTCTCCCAGATACTACCTCCAAACTACTGCAGCAGCAGAACTGCAGGAGAACTAATCAGCTGCTGAAGGCAAAGACAAATAGCTCTGTTGCAGGGCTGGATTTTGATTACCTTATGTGTGGGGTGGTGGTGGTGGTGGTGGTGTGGGGGGGTGGGGGGGGGGGTTGGAGAGCAAGACAGTGAGGGGAGGAGGGGCTTCCACAGCTTTTGTGATGATTTGGATTCGAGATCATTCAGTGTTTTTCCATCAGTGCCAGGAAATTAAAAAGGGGGAGAAGAGCAAAAGATGTATGTGTGTGTCTTAAAGGTGCAGTGTGGAATTTGTGTCGCTTTCATTTGTAGAAAATCATCTTTGTTCCCATCAACCTTAAACCAGCCTTTTAATGTATATCTTCACGAGGAGCGGGTCTTCCCTAGGGGGGCCGCCATGTTTTTACAGTAGCCCAGAGGGGACATACTAAACATCTTTTGAGTTTGAAAGACAATCCAGATTCTCCTGCATGCAGGGTGGAGGGTGAGGCGATGGATACGACATGCAACTTCACCCCTAGGTGTCGCCAAGTCCCACACACTGCACCTTTAATCTGCACGTCTTGTCCTTGTGTCTTGCCCAAACAGAACTCTGTGGCGGTGTTCAGCGAGCTGTGTGGCGTGTCTGCCGTGGCCAACCTCATGCAGTGCATCCTGGCTTTGAGCTCCAGAGTGTCTGCCCCGGACGGGAGCCCCCTGCTGCTGTTCCACCTCCGGGACCAGTACCCGGCCCTGGAGCCTCAGGGGCCTCTGCCCGACGTCCTCCGCCGGGTGGTGTCCACCTACGAGACGGTGAGGAGACTTTTTGAGTTGCGTGTCTGTGGAAGCCGGCGCGGCGCTTAACTCCGACATTCATCAACAGGAAGGAAAGAGCAAACAAAAGACACCCAAAACACCTCCCATCCTCTGTGTACTTGAC
Organism: Chascanopsetta lugubris; assembly: GCA_016785325.1. Taxonomy (NCBI): domain Eukaryota; kingdom Metazoa; phylum Chordata; class Actinopteri; order Pleuronectiformes; family Bothidae; genus Chascanopsetta; species Chascanopsetta lugubris. Next base: position 75,267 of record JAFBJT010088983.1, read on the forward strand.
CTGACAATGAACCCCGCCCCCCCCCACCACCACCACCACCCCCACCACCCCGTCAGACGAAAAGCTTCCAACATTCGCCAAAGCAGCGAGCGACAGTTTATTGTTATGTAGCCGATGGCGTCCCGGCCCTGTAAACACGTCAGCCACATCCTCCCCTTGGCCTGAGTCCACGGTTCGTTTCTACCCAAACGAAGCGCTGGCCGTCGCTGACCGGGGAGAAGGTTTATGTAACAGATTTAATTTAAGTAATGACGTCGGAAATGAGTCTATAAAAAAATTAAAGTAAAGAAAATAACTCCCCACAGGGAGAGAACAAGGGCGAGAGGGGGGGTCAACTGGTCTGGTGGTTAACTCATCGAGTCAATAAAGCCGTGTGTGTGTGTGTGTGTGTGTGAGGGCTTTGGCCAGCTGAAATTTATTTCAGTCCAGTTCTTTCATTATCTCTCCAGTGCAGTGCCTGTCTGTCTGTCTGTGTGTCTGTCTGTCCTAACCTGTCTGTCTGTCTGTGGTGTCCTGTGTGTCCTGTCCTGTGTTGATGCTCTGGAGCCACTTGACAGTGACTGTGTCATCGGTGACTCGTCCCACAAGCTGCTCTCCGTCTTTCTATTGCTCTGTGTGGCCGACATGGTGTGGAGAGGCTACTATAATCATTCATTACGTTGCTTTCATCCTACCTGGTTTGTCTGCAGTGATAGCAACGCAGCATGTTGTTTGTATACAGTATAGTTTATGAACTAATATAATGGCTGACAACGGACTATGTTTTTACCATCAGTGTCATGAATGAAGCAGAAATCACGCTGGAGGATATTACAACAGAAGATGTTGTAATTTGTTATAAGCTCAAAACTTGCGCAACATCTCGCAGGATTTGCGGGTGTGCCTAATAAAGTGGTCACCAAGTGTGAGTTTGAATGATATGCTCTCGAAACGCTGTTATGCAGTTCACACAGTCTTAAAAAACAAAATTCACCACTTTTCAAAATAAAAGTTCCACATTCTTACTTTGGAATTTTGCACCCAACAGTATTTGGGACAGTATCTTTCAGCTCCGCAACAACCAGCAAATTCTAAACCTGGAAAATCGAATGATTCTAAAGAAGGATTTGTGGGTAATCACGCTCAGTAGTCGCTGAACCTCCAAAAAATGTTACGCGCTGATTTACAGACGTCTCTTTCTCAATGCTACACAATTGGGAAAAAGTCTTTTTGGGCTGCATGGAAGATGCAGTACCGCTGTTTGGCCAGTAGGGTCAGGGCTGTTTTTTTGTGTGCACGACACACCTCCTGAATAAACGGCATGCGGAGGGGGTGGCGAGACAGAGATGATGGCAATATCAGCAAAAAGCCACCTGTCTGATTCAAACAGCGCCCCCTGTGTCCAGCTCTCAGAACACGCCCCGCGATACAGACAGATCTTATTATGTTTCACTTCGGTCTCCATCACTCTGCCCTCACGTCATCGGTCTACCTCTCTCTGGGCCTGGCTGGACTGTGGTCACCATATATATATATATATACACATATATATATATATATATATATATATATATAAAAATATATATATATATGTTCTCCATACAGCTGTGGCCCTGCTCTTGTCAGAGTGATGTAGTACAGCCCGAACTGTTATGGTGAACAACATCGGCCCCTCTCACCCCTACTGTTTGCCATCTGTCAGGGCTGCCGCCCCCCCCCCCCCCCCCCCCCCTCCCCCTCTGCTCCCTAAAAAACTGTTTGCTCATAGTGCACTTCTTTATATTTGGTATTAGATATTCCCTGGTGCCCCCCCTCGGGGCAGGATGATGGAAAGGCAATATGAATTGCCAATTTAGCGACTGTGCCCGCAGAGCATGTGAGAGGTGTGTGTGCGGCGCGAGGCAGACGTTCAGGTCCAGATGAATCAGTGCGGCTCCGGTCTGAAGTTACGGTGCAGCCTGCGCTTCATAAAGCCTGACGCTTTCATTTAACTACCCTTGTTTGTCACCGCTATATGCAAATAGGAGCGGTGCTGCTCGTGAAGGAACACGACTGTGTGTGTGTGTGTGTATGTGTTAAGACTGTGTGTGTGTGTGTGTGTGTGTGTGTGTATGTGTCAAGACTGTGTGTGTGCATGCATCCATGTCCACTTCCTTTTTTCTCTGTATCTGAGTTGAAAAAGCTGCAGAATAACATTAGCATTGATTTGAATGTCCCTCAGCTGAATGAACTCCACACCTCAGCCCCTAATGCCTGTGTGTGTGTGTGTCTGTGTGCGTGTGTGTGTGTGTGTGTGTGTGTGTCTTGTTGAATCAGATCAGGTCAAATTAGTGTACTGTACTTAATGCTGTGTTTGTTGAACAGCCTTTTTCTCCCTCAGCAGGGTCATGTCCCAGCAGGGGGGGAGGTAATCAGGCAGAAACTCCTCATCTCCTGTGGAGTGTGTGTGTGTGTGTGTGTGTGTGTGTGTGTGTGTGTGTGTGTGTGTGTATTATTTGACGGATAATTCTAGACCTTGAGGAATGTGGACATGTTGGCCTGTGTCTAAAGGAAGAGTTAGTGTCTGAGAACATATAAGAAAGATGGGTCCTCACTCAGATAGAAGTGCAGTGAAGAGTTTCTGGATACTTTTGTGCATGACCATGCAGGTGAGTGACAGAATGATGTATATGCCTGTGTGTGTGTGTGTGTGTGTGTTTCATGCTAATAAATGTGTGTGTGTGTGTGTGTGTCTGTCTGTCTGCAGATGGTCCAGGCGAGCAGAGCGGTGATGGAGCTCTCAGATGGAATCTACGACAGGATCCTGCAAATACAGACCACGGGTGTGTAGGCACATTATGTGTGTGTGTGTGTGTGTGTGTGAAAGATGATATGATGTGTGTGTAATGAGTGAAAAGCAGACTGAGCATCGGCTCAGTCCTTGTGACAACTCCCACTCAGCCTCTTTAGCAGCAGTTATCCACACTGCAGTGGCTGCTGCTTCTGTCATTAAGAGAACTCTCCCTCTCTCTCTCTCTCTCTCTCTCTCTCTCTCTCTTTGTCCCTCTCTCTCTTTGCTCGTCCCATTCCTCTCCTATTGCATTTCATTTCATTTCCTCTTATTATGATGCCTCCTCCTCTCTTTTCCCTTATCCTCTTCTGCCTTCGCTCCCCTAATCCCCCTCTTCCTCTCTTCACTCCCCCTCTCCTCTCCTCACCCATGTCCTCTCCTCCTCCTCCTTCTCTATCATCTCCACTCCTTCTTCGTCTCCTCCTCCTTCAGGGTCACATCAGTTTAGATTTCTCTTTGCTCATATGTTTTTTTGGATGGGGGGGGGGGGGGTTTCCCCCTCGGCCCCTGACCCCTGGGGGGGGGGGGGGGGGGGGGTTTACTCCTCTGCCTCTGAACCATCTCTGACCCGCTGATACCATTTCTCTGATCTTTGGCCAAGGTCTGTTTATCCAAGCTTGGCCCCGTGGGCCCCTCAGACATGAGCTCCTCAGACATGAGCTCCTCAGACATGAGCTCCTCAGACATGAGCTCCTCTGACATGAGGCCCCTCAGACATGAGCTCCTCAGACATGAGCTCCTCTGACATGAGCTCCTCAGACATGAGTTCCTCAGACATGAGCTCCTCTGACATGAGCTCCTCAGACATGAGCTCCTCTGACATGAGCTCCTCAGACATGAGCTCCTCAGACATGAGCTCCTCAGACATGGGGCCCTCAGACATCACTGTGTCGTCACTGTGACAGTAAACAACATCTCTCACAAACACACTCACCACACACAGAGTCCTCAGCTGTCGCCCAGGGAGACGGGGTGAGTGACGTGTGTGTGACGCTGCGGCTGGATGCAGAAATAAACACATTCATGGATGTCGAGCTGCAGGTACCGGATTCTAAAAGGTTATATTTACTGAATATTTCCCCCCCAGGGGCCTGAAATCACAACATGTGTTGTGTGCAAACGTCAGCTACTTGAACACAGAACAGATCTGAGGGGCCACATTTATAACTGCAAGTATCCCCACATGCCAAAACAACAACAACAACACCACAAATATTTGACCAAAATATAATCATATCATGATTCAGTCGGTACATTTCAATGGTACATTCAATGCAGTTTAAATTCTGCAAAATAAATTGTTCAAAGAAAATAACCTTTGCGCACCTTTGGTGGTCGTCAGATCCGTGTTGGGAGAACGTAGGAGTTCCTCCGCCCTCACAGACTCATCAGACTGGCAGCTCCACCAAAAGACAGAAGCGGCAGTTGATTTGAAAATTGCAGTGAAAAGAATCACGGGAATATTTGCACTCAGCCGTTTTTCAGGAAGCGAAAAACAAAACAATTACCTCTGACGGCGGCAGACACGGAGCATCTGCAGCGAGCGGGTGTCTCTCTGCCTCCTCCTCCTCCGATTGCTCTTCCATGAAGGAGCACATGGTCCGTCACAGACGCAGTCTTCATGCGAAGTGACTGTTCATCCTCCATCCGTCATATCGGCCTTCGTCTCTCCTCCGCCTCGGTCTGAACTGACTCAGTCACTTTCATCACATCAGCGGCGGCAAGTGTCTTCAGCGTAGAGTCATTGCGTCCTGCGCAGTAATCCTGTTTGACATCAGCCACCTGTGGCGTTAAAGGTGCGTCCCGACAGGTTTTTAGAGTTATGCAGGAACGGTCACTGTGTTCTGAGGAGAGTGACCCATTTCACTGAGCCTGAGGGTCAGACAATGGAATTTAGTGTCTCAGCAAACATTTGGAAACGTGACATCAAAGGGAACTCTTTCATCAGCACGGTTTCCTCAACTGATCCACGATAATGAGCCGAGGCAATTATAGAATTATCCTTCACGGAGGTCATTCAAAATACAGGAATACATTAAAAACACAAATACATATTTGGAACATAAAGAATTATAATTTTTTTTTAAATCAATATTTTAAACGGTAT
>JAFBJT010088983.1:82682-87464 GCA_016785325.1 Chascanopsetta lugubris
TGTGTGTGTGGATAGTGAGCAGCAACAACATTGTGTGTGTGTGTGTGTGTGTGGAGATTTAATGACAGGGCTGCATCACATGTGATTAGCTGGCGAATGAAAATTACATCCAGTCTGTTGACGCTCTGTGAGTGTGTGTGTATGTGTGTGTGTGTGTGCGTGTGTGTGTGTGTGTGTGCGTGTGTGTGTGTGTGTGTGTGCGTGCGTGTGTGTGTGGTCCATAACTTGGCATGTTTAACGTCTGTGGTGCTCACTGATGGCTCAAAGTGATGTGTGCCCTGTGTTAACCCACTTCTGGGTTTCCATGGTAACAGCGGGACAGTGGCCCTGGGCGGCCAGAGGGAGCCAGACACACACAAGACACACACAAAACACACACACACACACACACACACACACCACACACACAGAAACTAGCCGGTGGCCTGACTTGGATGACATCTTTCTCTCTCTCCATCTTTTCCCGTCACTAAGATTTGACATGGACTTTGCGTCCGTTTCATTCTTCATCCAGCCTCCTTCATGTCCGTGTCCGTGTTCGATACCTGAGACTTACAGTGACATTTGCAGTCCACCGGTTCACAACCCTCCGCCTCCACGGTGAGCTTAGTAAAAGACCTGGTCTCACTTCCTTTGTCATGAAAGAAAACTCAGTCAGATAAAACACACCTGGAGTGGAGGCGGCCCCCCGGTTCAACCCTGCAGGTGCCGAGGAGAGAGTGTGAGACTGAGCTGCAGATCAATCATCAGAGTGATGCGATGGAGAGGATCTTCACGCTGAGTGTGTTCTTGCTGTTCGGCGCACGAGTCTCCGACTCTGTCACAGTGCCACGACACCATGTTCACTCTTACTATCAGTCCTGAATACCCACATGATGCACACTTCCATATTTGATATAGTGTATAAGGTTAAGTACGTCCACCCGCACACACACACACGCTTGTTTTATGATTCCCTTACCTCCTGCTTAAATTCAATCTAATCCCGACCTTTAAAAATCGAACCAAAAACCCCCCTAACCCTTAACTATGATGTAAATCATTAGTCTTAACGTAAAACCCAACCTAAACCTAAACTCACCCTATCCCTGACCTTCAACCTCATCTCAATCTTAACACCATTACTTCAGCTTTAAACCCAAACCCAACTTTAGCCTTTATCTCAACCACAGCTTTAACTTTTACCAAACCTTATCTTGACCATAAAGCTAACATTAACCTAAACCTCATCATGACTCTAAGCTTACTTTAACTTAACCTATTAATCTGATCTGACCTTAAGATTCAATGATTTGCATTATCTACAGTATTACCTGCAACACACACACACACACACACACACAGGGTCTCAGATCTTGGAATTACAGCAAGTCACATCACCACATGGGGAACGACACCAGTGTGTGTTTTTGGAAATGTGAAGAACAGAGGGCCAGGCTCTGATCTGCTGTGGTGTGTGTGTGTGTGTGTGTGTGTGTGTGTGTGTGTGTGTGTTTACCTCTAGCGATGGAGTTTCATGAGAACCTACAGAGCCTGGCAGCGAAGGAGGGCTTGAAGGGTCGCAAGGTCAGCCGGGCGCTGGAGAGTTTCAGCTGGAACATCACAATCCTTAAGGTCAGCAACACACACACACACACACACACACACACACACACACACACACACACACACACACACACACACACACACACACACACACACACACACACACACAGACTCACTTGCACCCAAACAGCCTGAGGAGTTCGCCCCTTACATGTTGTTTGGGCCTGAAGCTGTTGTGCTCATCTCTTTGCCCTCTCCCCCCTTTGTCCCCGTGGCTCCTCCCCCTGCGTCCAGGGCCAGGCTGACCTACTGAAGCGGGCCAAGGCTGAGGTCCAGGACAACATGAAGCAGGTCCACGACGCCGCTCTGACAGGGAACCTCAGCAAGGAGGGCGCGGGGGTGACGAGGGTCCGCTCCCAAACGCGGCGGGGCCAGGACGACAAAGCCTCCACGGGCGCCGGAGGAGCCTCGGCGTAGCGAGACGGACGTGACCGCGCCTCCGCCTTTGGCTGCTGCGACAGTCCCCTGATTTAAAGGAGAGAAGGAACAGGTCGATTTCATGAATGTAGACATCAACAGGCTGACAGGGCGCCGCCATGAGGAGGCGGTAAGATGGCGGGGGGGGGGGGGGGAAGTTGAATGTAATGTGATTCAAAGCCAAGGTTCAGATGTTTGTACTGTAACGATGTGTAAATACACCAAATGTTTATGATCCTCTTCTCTTGTGCGACGTGTCAGAGGCCCGAGGTCCAACGACTTAGAGAGACCAAGGACAAACTGCCAGATGTGGACAGCTCACACAGATGCATCTCAAAAAATAAAGTCAGACAATCACCAAAAAAAAGAAAAGAAAAAAAAAGGTTTCTTCGATTATTTAAATCAAAAAGAGAACGTTTCTCACACTCGAGATTCATGAAAACAAAATATGCCAAGCCTCCTTTGTTGTTGGAAAAGGTGCATTAGGCAACGTTTTGGTTTAAAATGACTTTTTAAAGTCTAGGAAGTACAACATGAGACATTCCCTGACATACTCGGAGCACCTGTACAATCTTGAAGTGATGATGCAAGCAAGTTGAAATAGCGTGAGAATGGACGTGTGAGCGAGTAACAGAATGCGAACTGCAACCCAGACGTCACCATAAACGACCATTTTGGAAACGTTCCTTATTGCTCCTTGAGTTTAAATCTTTCGGAAAAAATCCAATTTTAGGAAACACTTCAAACTGTACTTAATGCATCGGCAGAACTTTAAAAATATATATATTTTGAGGTGCACCTGTACTTCATGAAGCTGTACTAAGGAAAGACTTGTGATTCAACATCTTAACTCTTGGACCAGCGCCGACCTTCCTGTGTCTCAACCTGCCATAAAAATCCTCCGCCTCACCCTCAAACATCGTCACACATGTCTATATTTTTCTATTTCTTTGAAGCCCTTGTTGTAATTAATTAAAAGAGATTTTTTTTAAAAGCCACATCCCCATGACTCTAGATGTTTAACATGCCTGGAGGGGACAACAGATACCGCTTTGTTGCCGAGTGCTTCGTTTGCGTGCAAAACACTGTACAGTATTTTATTATGTAAGTAATATTCTTTCTTTTTTTCTCTCTCTTTTGCCGTGGAGCCGATTTTAACATAAGTTATTGATGAAACATTCCAGAGACGGAGCGGGTGGGTTCCAGAAAAAGAGGTGTTGGGGTGCGGCAGGTGGTGATCACCTTCCTCAACAGTCAGGATGGAGACGTGTTAGAAATAAACTAGTTTTGAAATGACGTGGTGCTCGTGTGTCTTGATGTTTGCTGTTCATTCATTCATTCATTCATTCACACATGACACGATGTGCGTGTTGTGCTGCGATAACAGCCGGGGCCCTCATCTGTCACACGGGGGGAATAAATAGACCTGTACTGCTGCGGAGAAAAGCCTCAGGAAGCTTCCATTGAAATCCCGAGTGTTCAGTCGAACGTTCCGATGATGAAAGAGACGATCGGTGCATTATTTGGCCACATTCTTCAGCTTCTGAGTCGATTCTGAAGAGAGTGAGTGCATTCCACCGTGGCCCCAACTGTCCCCTTACAGGTCCACTGTGAAAGACCGATCTCCCTTAGTGAAGACGCATGTTGCAGCTGAACAACCCTTCACGTAAACCCCTTCCATTCCAAGCATGTAGGAGACTCTATAGGAGCCTTCTCTTCTCATTAATATGCAAAAGGTGTTCCGTTTGTTTACCCAGTCGAGGGTAGCGCAGACAATTCAATACAATTACTCTAAATTCCATTTCTGCCATTCCAGACCTTCAGGACGCAGCATTTGAATCTCTACCAAGTCCCCAGAACATAATAAATAGAATTATTCTCGGAAAACATTGGACCGCATCTGTCACAGTTTAGTCATAGACAGTGGATTAATTAATCAATTAATCTATTTGAGGCTTGACTGAGGTGAAAGTTTCCAGAAACTATTTCAACAATTGTGAAATTCTGCTAAAGCACCGAAGTTCCTCTTAGACAAACCTTGTTGATGTAAGTGATTACGATTTATTTTTAAATTGTCATTATGTAAAACTTCACAGAGAAATAACAGAAGTGTCCTCCACTGTCACTCGTCATACTTTCACATATTCCCCTTGAAAGCCAGTGAATCGTCATTTACCAAACAAAGCTGTTGGCGTCAGGGTGTAGGAAGAGCGATGTCATTTTATTGGTCTAGAGTTAATGATGCTGATCGAGCAGCTGGAGGGACATTCTTTGTGTTACAATGACTTCCACAGAGAACAGCTCAGTTGTAATGTGAGAAATAAGAGGTGTCACATTAAAATCTTCACATTGGAATCAACTTTAAAATGGGGGGGGCAGACTAATTTGATAATTTAATCATTTTATCCAAGAAACTAAATGTCTAAGGGTTAAAAATATTCTTTAAAAAAATCTAGTTGAAAAAAAGAAAAGAAAAAGGAAAGAAAAGAAGGAGATCACAGAGTCAGGTTTCGTTTGGTTGAGCAAACATCGACGGTCAGAGGCACTGGTTCAGGGGAGGGGGCAGCTCTCTGACAGGAGGACATTGTCCTGTAGTTTCAAAAAAGTCCTCTAGGAGGACGCGAGCAAACATAAGAAGACAAACGGGGGCGTGGCCAGAGCTCCACGTTCAGAGTATCACGCTCTGTGATTGGACTACAGCAGACTGAGGAGAGGGAGAGAGGGGGGGGGGGGGGGCGTCCTTCAGTTCGAGGTCCAGCT
>JAFBJT010088983.1:87991-118381 GCA_016785325.1 Chascanopsetta lugubris
GTGGTGGGAGGAGGGGGGAGGGGGGGGGGGGGGGGGGGGGGGGGGGGAGCGTCCTTCAGTTCGAGGTCCAGCTTTTCAGAGTGATCGCGTCGTGACACAGTAGGGAAGCACAGTGGCTCCCTCTCTCTGTGGACTGGAGCACTGCAATCGAATGCGTGAGGGGGACACAGTAATAACGGGGAGACAAGCTTGGGCAGATGAGATGGCATCAACAAGGCTCAGACAGGACTGATGTGGCACCCATGACAATCAAAGAGAGGGATTATAAGGTACTTGTGACGTTAAGTGTCACAGTCCACATGTGCAATATTCTAGCTGACAGCAGCTCTAGTGGTGAACCACTGAAAACTGCAGCCCCCCTCCCTTCCCCTCCCCCACAACCCCGAGTCAGTTTTCACTGATCACACGCTCGGATACAGGTATGAGAAGAAGAAGAAGAGGAGGAGGAGGAGGAGGAGGAGGAGGAGGAGGAGGAGAGAGGTGATTTGCTTGTTCACAGGTCGTTGGGGTTGACGATGGTGAAGTCAGAGTCCTTGCTGTGGGTGGAGCCCTCGTCTGGGCTGGAGGAGCCCGAAGTGATGCCGGCCATCAGCGGGTCATGGAAGGCTCCAGCAGCGCCCTCAGGTTCCATTCGCACCAGGCCACGCCCACGCCTGATGGGAGGGGTCTGCTCTGCCGCGGCCCTCTCTCCTCCTTCTCCTCTTCCCCCTCCTCCTCCTCCTCCTCCTGCTCCTGCTCCTGCTCCTGCTCCTGCTCCTCCTCCCTCGGGCGGCTGCAGGTCTCCGTCCTGGGACACGAGGATGTAGTCGTCCCAGTTCTTACCCCCCTCCGAGCCGAGGGAGGACGCCACCTGCGGGTCAGGTGAAAGTAGTGCACATTAATCAAAGCTGTTCAATCCGTGTCGGCTGCTTTTCTGGTCTTGCGGCTCAATGTGGTCGAATGCAAAGACAGTGACTTCAGGGAAGACGTGACTCAGTAGTTTCAGTCAACAGCAGCTGGGTTTGACTCATTCCTACTGGGACGTGTTTAATCCACGTTCACACTGAATTGAGCAGGTACACCTGGGATCTTCATTTATTGTGTGAACATGCGTTCAAAAGAGGTGTACCATGATTTACACTGTCAGTATGTCGTCTGAACTGTGCTGTTGTTCTCACAGATACGGAGACAGTGCGTCACGTCCGACATCACAAAGGAAGCGATAAAGATGTCCGGGAAGAACAAAACAAAACAGAAACGTCCCCGTTTTATGATGTGGTACTGTGGTAACCTGCTTCACTTTTTCTTCACCTCCGATCAAGAGAAGCTCCCTCCTCTCACTCTCTTGCTGTTGCTGCATTTTGATCTCAGTGCTGCCAAAAAAATCGATTAAAAAAAATCCATGTTGCCACAAACAGACGCAGCTATGTGAACATGCAAATGGTCAGAAGATGAGTGGGAGTCATAGCGTTTCACTTGGAATGAGGAAGGAACTATCCCCAGCATAAGACGTATAGAAGAATCAATTAGTGCCTTCACCTGAGCCAATAAAGCACCTGTCAGTTGCTGAGTCATGTTCCCTTGGTACAAAAACACCTACCAGGTGTGAGTGGACTTTTTTTGAGTGGGAAAGGGGTATTAGTGTCAAATGGTCCTGATAAGTGCACTCTGACTCGAAGCATCAGACAATAGAAAAAAATAATTTTACATAGTTAATATAAATACAGCTAAAAGAAATGCAGGGCTCTTAGGAGACAAGTGATCTACTAGGAACCTGTTGCTCAGGTGGCGTCGTCGCTTGCTCCCCCTCCCCCTCCTCCTCCTCCTCCTCCTCCTCCTTCTCGTCCGTGCTCGTGCTGCCGTCCATGTCAGAGTCCCGACTCCGCCTGTTGTGTCCTCTCTGCTGGCGGTCGCCGTGGAGACTGCCGGTGGACAGAGCGGTTTCAGCAGCAGCCGCCATGGAGGTGTAGTGATCATCGGCGATGGTGATCTCTTCGTTCTCCTCGGCCTCCAGCTGGCTTTGGTTGAAGCGCAGCGCCCCTTTCAGGATGTCTTTGATCTGAGATCATCCAGCGGGGGAAAAAAACAGAAATGGTCTCACGTGGAGGAAGAGCTTGAAAACTTAAGTGATGGCCAGTGTGCACTCCACTCACCTGCTTGAGTCCAGCTAGCGACACAAGGACTTCATCTTCTTTCTCCAGGTTTTCTTGCAGAATGACTTCCTGGATTTTACCTGTGGATGTAAACAGAGCGAGCTATGACGACAAATTATTGAAATTTCTTGACATTAGTTAAATACGTAAACTTCAACTATATCTAACATCAGTACACTATTATTATGTATCTGTACTGTTCGTAATCGAGCTATGAGGTCACATATGAGCTTGTTTGGATTGATCATTGTATCGGATCTGCAGCTGAACTCACAAATATGCGTGTTCATCATCTTGGCACAGTATTTGCTCATGGCTTCCAGGTCGTTGATCTGTCCCTGCAGGAAAGATATCTGAGCCTCCAGATCCTCCTCCTGTTGACAATACAAACACACATACACAAACACATGGGATTAGGGGGAACACAAAGAGCTTAGTGACAGATGAGGGCAAAGAGGAGAAGAAACAGAGAGAGCAGGGATTAGGAATTGAAACTCAGACAGTATGACAAAGCTCACCGACTCCTTCTTGCCCATGGTCTTGCTGTGGGAGCGAGAGCGCGTGATGTTGAAGAAGGAGTCCTTCTTGGTGGCGGAGAGCGGCGGCGAGGAAGTGCTGACATCACTGCCTCTGGAGGGAGGAAGGGGCGGGGAGGCGGTGGACTGTGCCCGCCCACCTGAGAGACTCTCTATGCTGGGAGAGGAGCTGACAGTCCGGGAGTTTGGCCCTGAGACAGAGAGCGAGAGAGAGAGAGAGAGAGAGGAGGTAGAGGATGGTGAGTTAATAAAGTGAGGTGTGCAGAGCAGTGTGCAGGAGGTACTTTATCTTTCCCCAGATTTATCTCATGTGTTTTTCAACTTCTCGTACGAGGGGAGTGAAAATGTAGAAAATGCAGGACAATTAATCATGGTGACACGATGATCCTGTAAAAATAGAGGGTGACTGATTTCAATGTCTGCACACCTAAAGATATGATGAAATTATATTTTGTATAAAAAAGAAAATATTTTAGGACAGTAATTTAATTGCTGGTGGATGATGAATTAATCAACTAAAATGCAAAAATCTAAAAGGAAAAATTGCTCCTACAAATTAATTATATTGCATTTTTATATAGACCTAAGAGATTAAAGGGACTGTTCTTCAAACCACAGAATTTGGACTTCTTGAAGGATAACTGAGTACTATCTTCACTTGCCCACCACACTAAGGGGAAGGGTAAAATGAGGAGTCTTCACATGCAACTTCACCACGAGATGTCAACTAATCTTACAAACTGTAATTAATGATGATTACACACCAACTGATATGAGGCTTAAGTATAGACAAATTATTGTCTTTGAATCTGTGAGTAAATTACAAAACTAAACGGTGACAAAACAAAGCGCACACAAGCTCCTGTTCAAACACAACACACCACATTCACAATGGACCCATGCTTTCATTTACACACTGAGAAACAGGCAAGCAGTGATTGCCCTCTGCTGGGGACTTTCCACAATTACATGCTACCCTAACCATAAGACAACAACAACAACAACATTTGCATGCAGACATGCAATGGCAGAGGAACAGCACATACGAACGGAAGACAGGAGATGTTAATCACACAAGCGGTTGCCATGACAGCAGTTACCTTGTGTGTCAGTGTGAGTCTGGGCTGGGAGAGAGACTTGAGACACTTCACCTGCATCTAACACATAGGAGAGTCAAAGCTGATGCTGCTGAAGCCAAACACACACACAAACACACACTCACACACACAGAGGAGAGCTGCACAAGTACCACTCGAAGGGGTATTGAAATATGCTTTATATCTTTATTATTAAACCTGCATTGCAGACGGAAACGCAATGTGCTATTGCTCACAAACATTTACAAAAACAAAACATTACTTAATGAGCGGTGTGATATAATAAATCAAGGGCATTGCAAACCCTCAATCAAAACGGCTTATCAGTAGCCAATTTCTCCTGTATAATCCTGCCTCAGACACATGCTGTGATGAAACTCAGTGATATGATGGTGACACTAAAACCAGAGCGATGAACTGCTGAAGCTTCACGTACAAGCAGCATGTCGCCATCTAACCGACTCCTTGTGCTTTTTATTTCATTGTAAAACGAGCAGAGGATTTACTGTCAGAGCATCATGCGGTCGAGCAGTTGAGGAATATCCTGTCTCTCACCTTTGCTGAGGTGGACCGGCATGCTCTCAGACTTGAGAAGGCGATAGTGCTGATTCTGGGCGTGGCTCTGTGTCGGCGCTGGAGCGTGTCCCGACGGGGGCTCGGCCAGCGGGTGGGGCAGAGCGGGGGCAGGGGCCGAGGCGGGGGACGTGGACGAGGAGGAGGAGGAGGAGGAGTGTACTTCACTGTTGATTGGCGAGATGCCGCCGGATCCACCCAGCATGGCCGGAGCGATGAGCTTCCTGCCAAAGCTCAGCAGGCTGCTGGAGACCTTGTTGATGTTGAGGGGGGCGTTTTTTGTGTTGGAGCTGTGGAACGAGAAGAGAACATTGAGATGGAGAACATAAGGCTTGTTAAGGATTTAGATGAGGAGCACAGAAACCTTTGAAACGGACAGTTAGTGTTACGTTTGTCCATTCTAGACTAGTTTTGAAATTATTCACATTTGTACACACCATAGATTATACTATCATAAAAACAGACAAACATCCGTGTCTTCTTTTCAGCATCAAGCTCTATTTTACCGTGTCTTATTCATGAGGTCGGCTCCCCTTGTTTTGTAGTAGTCCAGGTTCTGCTGAAACTGATAGTTGACAGGTCGTGGGTTGTTCTACGATGTAAACAAAAGAGTAAACACATTTTTAGCATTGTTAGTATTAATATCTGATGTCCCTGGTGCGTGAGAGAAAACTGGGAACACGTCGACCTAAAAACTTTTCATGACAAGGTCAGCGACACATGTCTCATGAGTAAAGAAGCCCTTTACTGCCCCGCCCCCTTTGTTATTAGTGATGACGACCCCCCCCCCCCCCCCCGTATGACTGTGATGTTGACGTGGCATGACGTGGTCATTCACTTGAGGTAAACACTGTCATGTTGGATCAGCACCTTCTCTGGGTTTCAGAGGATGTGGAGGAGGAACAGGAAATGTTTTTTACAGGGTCAGTGAGGCGTCTGCTAAGGTCAAAGAACCGGTAACATCTGATTTAGCGTGAACGCATCAGCTACTATGTTTATATGAAAATGTGAGTCTGAGTGTGAGTAAGAGTGAGAGTGATCCTGCTCACTGGGAGTGTCTGTGCGTGATTGAGAGGGGCAATGAAAGTTAATCTCTGTCTATAACGATGGTAATAACTTTATGGACAACAGAGTGAGCAGAGCAAGGCGAGGCAAAAAGCTCTGCACACAGCTGTGCATGCAAAACGTTAATTAAGAGGTCTCTATTGAAATTATGAAAAGTGTAAATTTGTTTTGTCACATTATTAAACTGTGGCAGCACAAATATCAACATGGCCGACTGCCACAGTCGAGATGATTAATGCAAAACAATGAAATCTCTCATCGTGCACTGGCCACAAAAACTGCAAAGCATTATTGGTAGAAAGTAAAAGCTACGTTACTGTCACATCTGTTACTTCTGACATCATGTAAATGCTTAAAGTCTAGAGAGCACGGTATGCAGGATTCGGTGACATCTCGTGGCAAGGTTGCATGTTGCGACACCTCTCACGCTTCCCTTCCAACCATACAGGGGAACCTATAGGAAACCTTTCGGTTCTCATATGATGCTTAGCTTGTCCTTTTAGGGCGACTGCAAAGAATGGTAGGTTCTACAGAGAGGACCAGCTCCTGGTACAAAGTATAAACAAAATAAATTAATCTGCTTCACCAGTCATGAAAACAGCAATGCGGACCTTCAAGTGAAAATACACAAACAAACATTTACTTAACATGCACACTTGTTGTTTACTTACTTTAGGATCTCGCAGGAACAGAGCCTTTTGGAGCAGAGAGTTGATGTCTCCTATTGCAGGGTAGTGCATCAGCAGGCCCAGGCAGGTCTGGAAGTTACTAGCAATAACTGAAACAAGAAAATGGAGCATGAAAGACGCCGGTAGACAATGTTACCACAAATCCACTTTAAATGAAGCAAGTTACACTAGTGTCCGACTTTGATACATTGCTGAATAAATCTTTCAAATTAAACTAGATACAATCAGTGTAAATACTGCGTCTAAAACACTGTTTTCAATACTTTCAGGGGAGTGGAGTCAAGTGTGTAATAACAGCCCCTGGATCTTTTCAACTAGCATCCTCTCACAGAAACCTTCTCTCTGATCAATGCAAGTACTCGAAGAAGCAGATAACGTCTAACAGATAAAAGCATTTTTTAAAGACAAGCTTAGAACGATGTTTGTCTATGAGCTGAAACTCACATCCTGTTGGTTTCTACTGTATTTCTAGCAGCAAAGCTCTATTGTATTCTATACACAGCAATCTGATGAAATGAGGTGAGGGAAATCACATTTTTCTATTCAAGTGTCTCATATGAGATTATATGCTACAAAGACAACACATGGCATTATTGGATTAATTGAGGAAGAAATGGAGCGTACGGGCGTCTCGGATGTAGAGAAGCATGGCCACAAAGATGTAGTCCACCAGGTCCAGAGTGATGCTGTCAGCAAACAGGGCGTCCCACACCACCAGCAAGTCCTGGAGAGGAAACTCTCGACCGAAGAGCAGACGCACCCACCGGCTAACGGAGACAAAGACGAAGAGGATGAGATGAGAGGGTCGTGGCACAGCTGAGGTGGAAGATAATGATCCGACACACCGAGATAAAGGACGCGGGTACTGACATGCCGTAGATTTGCGGGGCTATCTCCAGCCGGTTTAAGTGCATGTGCAGCTCCACGTCGTGCTTCTTCACCAGCTGGTCCTGGATGCGGTTAACTTTGGTCACTATGGCAACAGATGGTCCTGAGTCCTGAGGCCGAGCGAATGGGATGCTGGTCAGCATCTCTTCCTTACCCTTGAGGAGGAGATCATTTTGTAATTAGCATACATTAAATAAACCTGCAGCATCAGGGGCCACAAAAAATAATCGTTACTTCTGCACACCGTTTACCTTCACATGCGGGAAAATGACATAACCCTTAAATATTTCACACAGTCAATTAAGAACTTAGACACTGTGTATGAGCCATGAATAGCATCGAGATTAGATAATCAACTAATAGGTTTCATTATCAGTGACAGAGAACTCTACTCTAATGCAAACTGAATACTGACGCACAGGGGATTCAAGCTCACTGCTGAACACCTACCCCTGCTGTTAGTTCAGATTAAAAGGCATCCGAGTGGAAAAAAAACACAGTGGCTTTTGAAATGAAATGTGTTTGTCACAGAAGTGGAAGCCGACAGCTCCTGTTCAATCAAAAACATTTCATCTGCAAAACAAGACAATGGACATTTAAAAATATTTTTTTCCACTTATTAATTTTGCATGAGCACCAGAATAGGCGGGTGAAGCCAGGGTAAGTATGAGCCTGTATTTGCTGTTACTATGGCAACCGCAGGTGTTGTCAAGTCAACCAAGAGGGTAATCTTAGGGATTTACCTTACATATAATAATTGTGTTCCAACAGCACATGAAATGCAAACAATTTGATCAGAGTTAAAAAAAAATGTAAAAAGCAGATTTTCAAATCAAACTTACCCTCCTCACTTCTCTCTCAAAGCTGGAGAACCACGGCTCTGCTGTCTCCATGAGCTGCGAGAACATTGCACTACAGACAGAGGTGTATTAATGAGCGAGTGTGTGTCAGTAGTGTACGTTGGGGAAAGACAGAAATAACGAGAAAACAAAGCAGCATCTCATCATGAGGTGAAAATAAACAGAAAATCAATTTCAATTATTGGAAAATGTAATGAAACTTGTCAATCTGGGAGGATTATGAAAATTGCACTCACTAGGCATCGTGCTCCAGGTACTCAGGGTTCAACAGACACTTCATGTCGTCACTGGGAAGAAAGCACAGACACCTTAGGATTCAACTCTTTCGGTTCATGACAGGCCAGTGCCGCCCATGGAGGTCTGAGGCCATTCAAGACAAAGAACGGTTCCATGGTCACTAGGGTTCGTACCTGGGGCTGGCCGTCTCACTGGCGTGCTGGAAGGCTTGATGATCACAGTGCAACACAAACACTATGGGAGCCAGCAACTCGTGCATCCCCTGCAGATGCACACGAGGACACGGAGGTAGAGGGGTGTGGGAGGCGTGAGAGGGCACGAGGGGGGGAGGGGAGGGGGAAAGATGGTTCATTTGTGGTCAGGTCTTCTTTAATGATGATGCACGAGGTTTCTAATCCACGGTGACAGCTTTAATTTAGATATTGTTAGCCACTGCCTGGCCATATGTCACTTCCAGTTTGCAAAAAAAAAAAGAAAAAAAGATGCTGTACTAGCTGACTATTCATTCGCTGGCACCTGTTACAGACACTGATAATGATTAGGTTACAAAGGCATTTGGTCCTACACTGAGACTGAGACACACACACACACACACACACAAACAGAGACTATCAGCATCCAGAGACATTTAACGATCTGTTTGCCTGAAGAGAACCACGTTCAAATCCCACGTTCACTGATCAAGCACCAAACCGTACCTGTTTATACAGTAACTGTTCGTTTTCTCTGGCATAGCAGAAGAGAATGTCCGTCAGCTTGGTCCTCACATCCTCGTCCTGGAAGTAACGGATCTCAGGGAACCTGGAGAAAAAAAATCTGGAGTTTTACATAATGACTGCAGGGTGTTAAATAATACAAACAGAGAAAAATGCTGACACTGACGTTCTCATCACATCCTGTTTGACCATTCCCTTCAGCTCTTTGTCCTGGAAGAACTTGTTCCACAGACTCTGGACAGGGAAGACAGATAGTCATTGATTATTCAAAGCTGGGAATGCTTGTATGAAAACAAATCACAATATCCACAAAGATAATGATTTAAATGATTTTTTAGTTATAATAGAAATTGAATGATGGCATGTCCTTGTTTTCTCTATAAACTCCAACTAAGAGCAAAGTTCTTTCAAAGACCCCGTTACTGCCGACATTTCTGCTGCGTTTCTCATCTCATGCTGTTTCAGAGGTTTCCTTAGTTTTCATCTTGTTAGTTAAATTTACGGGATGGAAAAAAAATAATTTGATTCTTTGGCCATTTTAAACACTTTAACCATAAAAGATGTGAACTCTCATATTCTTTTATCTAATGTAATAAATCAATGGCACTATAATCAGTGTAATAACTTTCAAGTCTTGTGTGAATGGATCATGAAACAACTGTCTGACATAAAAAAAGGCAGACACATACACACACATACATACACACACACACACACACACACACACGCACCCCCTCATCTTGGGACAGTGGGTTGTTGACCACCAGGTCCTGTTGGCCTGCAACTTTACGAGGGTTAGTGATGTGCTGTGGCAAGAAAGAGAATGTAGAACGGATCAGTGATCACAGTTCATTTAACAGGGTCTACACACATGATACATGGTGAGGGAGAAGACACACAGATCTCATGAAAGTGCATTGCGTAGGATTTAGAGACATCTGGTGTTGAATTTGCATATTGGAGGTAAATAGCACCTCACCCCAATCCTCCCATAGGAAATCTATGGTGGCCTTCAGATTTCATGAATGAGGTTCAGTTTGTCCATCAGGGACAACTCTAAAAACATGGTGGTGCAAGATGGCAGTCTCTGCACAGAGGTCCCACTCTTATCAAAAAAAAAAAAACTGATATCATAGTCATCAGTATAATTACTTTGTTTTCAATTTCTGACAATAAAACTGTTGCACACTGGTCCTTTAAAAATATCTTGAATGGTGATTTAGTTGATGATTTACTCCTCATTATACTACAGAAATAAAAACATCTCCTGCAACGTTTTGCCTTTCTCTTGTCACAATTCGGCCACAGAGGGGCACTCTCACCGTCTCTTTGATCTTCTCATACTGAGCTCGGAACTCCTTGGTCTTGTTGATCCACTGTCCCTTGTCCTCAGGAAGAACCTCCAGGTACAGCTGCAGTCACACACACACACACACACACACACACACACACACACACACACACACAGTACAGAAGTCATTTCATGCCACCTCAACAAGAATGTCGAACTCTCTAAAGTAAATAAAACATGAGGGAAACTGATGGTTACGGAACTAATCTCAAGGCCACTGTTTCCTCCCCAAAAGAATGTTTGCAAGCTGCCAGCAATGCCAACTTTTCTGAGACTGGGAAATTGGCAAAGGCCCTTTAATCAAACTGGATGGGACGGCTTGATACATTTGGCAGTTACCTTCCAGCAGACGCTCCGAAAGCGGCTGCTCCTCAGTCGACCGTTGATGCCTGCCTGCCGGATCCTGGCCAGGTAATTACTGTTGAGGAACAAGTCGTCCCATTCTTTCCTGAGCGGGGAGGAGAAGGCAGAGGACCAGGAGATTTATGAGCTTCTCGGCCCAAATTGGGCATGGTCTTCCATCTAACGTGTCATCCAGCAGAAAACAGGCAGGCTGGGTTGCGTGTGTGTGTGTGTTAGTGGGTGGGTGGGGGGGCAGAAGCCTGTGATGCACTCACACATGAAACTACTACAGGTGACGCACTCACCTGTATGAGAGGAAGGTTGACTGGGACTGTGAGTAACTGCTGCTGTCAAGAGATCCTCCTATTGAAAACAGACACACACACAACCACAAGAGGGTGATATAAACAAGCAGCGAGGGGAGGGGTTCAACGTTGACGTCAATGGACTTCGTAAGCTCGTGTAAGCGGACCCATGCATAAAAACATCACCTTTGACAGCCTCTGCAGCAAGAAGAAGCTGGTTTACTGCTCACTAACAACCATCACTTACTTTCAGAGCTTCCTCCTCGAGTTATGCAAGAGACTCGCAGAGGCCGGAAGCAAGAGAAGTGATGGCAGAGAGCGATTCTCTTTGTCTTTTATTGGTGGGTAATAAGAAGTCTAATTTGGCCTGCAGGTGAACACACATTCAAGTCAGAGAGCTGTCGATCAACATTAGTTACAGGAGTCGATCATTCCACTGGGACACTCAGCATGAATATTCATCAGCCCCGCAACATGTCAGCCCCCGACATTATCTCTCTCTCACGCGTAAACATAAAAACACTTCCACCCGCAGGCGTCGCCAGCCACGTCTGTGACTCACAACTCCTCACACAGGCAGCTCCAAAATGTCTCTTCAGTCTAGTCCCTCAACTTATTTTGACATCTCCCCTTGTCTTTGGCAGGGTTGGCACCCTGATTACAAATTTTTTTTTTTTAAACAAAGGGATACAAATAAAGAAGAAAGTTGTTTGTAACTATACATCAACTCTGGAACAGCTACTTGGTATTTTCTGGATATGCTGCATGTAAGAACGCAAATGTCCAAGTCATGTACTAGGAATATTCTCCCGAGTCTCTCTGGAGAATGTTTGAATATAAGAAAACATCTGTTTTTCATCAGAAGATTACGTTTTAAAAGAGTTCCAAGGACATGAAGGACACGCAAACAAAGATCGCGAATAAAGATTTCGATTTGGAAAGGCAACAGAGTTCCGAAGCTTTTGGTTAGCTATGGTTGTGTCAACATGCCGTAAACGTAAACGTGTGATACTGGCCACTGAGTTTACACACCGACTCCTGTCACCTATATTTACTTTGTCTCTTTGGTTGAAGATCTGTCATGACGGTTTCTGACCAGAGAATTACTGCTGCCAATCAGAAATTGTGAAAGTCAAACTTTTACGAAACATTTTCCTGACTTCTCGTCTGAAACCTGCTTCAATTCTGCACCATCTTTCGATAAGTCTGAAAAAGTGATTTCAGAGTCGACGTACTGCTGCGATTCTTGTTGAAATTCTGTAGCGGGTCGAACCCCGTCTCCTGCTGCTCGTCTGTCTGGAGCGGGTGTCGAGTCTCGAAGTTGGGATGCTGCATGGCCAGGAGCCAGCCGGGCCTTAAGAAGGAGAAAAGCATTAATCAAGCCCGTAATAAAATCACAAACATAGATGAAATAGAGGAGACCGGATTAACAAATTACACTGCGGATACCTCGAAAAAAAGTCATCGTGATTAAGTGTTAATTGCTTTCTCCTAAACTGTATCCGCTGATAAGGAGTCTGACCTTTGATCTGAGAATCTGCTGACACGTCTCTTCCCTCAAGCTGACCTCTGACCTCAGCTGTCTGAGGAGTGTCTCCCTACCATACCACCCAACAATGACTCAGCACTTACTGTCACAGCCTTGTGATTCTCCGCTGCCAAGACTCAGAAGAAAAGGTGATTCTGTAGAGGGGAAGAAACAATAACAGAAATGAGAAAGTAAAGATTTTGGTGACATCAGCCAACAGCAGAGACAAACACAGTTGTAGAGCGGGATGCTCTGAAGATTGAAATGACACCCGATCGTTTTAAACACAATCTCCAAAGTGGAGTAAACAGTAAACCATGAAGCCAGTGTTAGTTCAGCGGGTGTTGCTGTCACCACAAAGACAAACGATCCCTGGTTTGAATCCCAGTCTCTACATGTGTGCATAGGTTTGATTTCTCGGGTTAATCTGGGGTTAGGATAGATTGAGTCTGAATTGCCCATAGGCGAGTGTGAAAGGTTGTTGTCACCTCTAAGCTCACATTCAGATGAGCAACTGTATTCAAACTGTAATCATGATTACCTTTTGGATTGATCTTTTCCTATATTGGCACATACATCTATATAGAGCTACATTTGTGCATTTACATTATGCTACATGATGGCAATATCAATTCATCATTCATATATTCAACTCCTTCTACACTTATCTGATATATATATATATATATATATATATATATATATATAGTTTTTGATTACAATTCATCTTCTTTATTTTCATGGTTACTGTTAAGGTAGTATTTCCTAATACTATTTTGGTCTCGATGGAGCAAACATAACAGAAATGAATTTCCTTTCATCTGATGGGGATACTGACAAACAATTAGATGGATTCATTACACCACCTAGTAAGAATCATTTGAATAATATAATAAAAACTGTTTGGGAGAACTTTGGTCACAGCAACACTTTGCTCACCTACTCCATTGAATACACCTTCTCAGCTCCACATGAATGTGGATGACAGTGGGTGAAGAATGGCTTAAATTAACAAGAGCCACTTGAGCTGCCTGATGCTCCGCCATGCTCCCTGTGATATATTAAACCTAAGGAGTTACGCTAATGAGGTCATTAAGTAGGCAAATTAGTCTGTTAATTTAATATTCTGATGTCAACAGCCCTGTCTGCACATAACATATAAACACTGAGGTGGATCTGGAATTGTATTAACATTTTACAGAAACTCATTTATGGATTCTAAGATGTAAACACAGTGCACAGAGCTGCATGTTGCTCCGAGCCTTTACAGTAATAACTGCTATAAATTCCAAAATATCATATATTTAACTGACCGTTAAGCGTGCAGTTAACAGTGGACGGGAGGCCTTGTTGTACCACCATGTTTTTACAGCAGCCCAGAAAGGACCTCCTTTGGAGTTTCAATGACAGAAGAAGGCTGCCATACACTCTAACATGCTTGGAAGGTTAAACAGTATTTTGCTAGCGCATGTATTTGCCCCACCAGACGTCAACAAATCCAGCACACTGTACCTTCAAGGTCAAATTACTCAGAGTTCATATAAAAACCAACGCAATACCACAAATGCAAATGTTTTAGGTCAATGTAACAAAGTTCTACAATTAAAAAACAAAACAAAATCCTGCCAATAACTACTTCAAGGAAGAGTTTCACTTTGTCTGTGAGACGTCATAATTTAGGTTAACCACCGGCTCTGCCTCCATTCTTTATCCGGCTCGGGATTATTGCGATGTTTCTGAATATGGTTAGCCTCATACACTGGCCTACAAAATAGCACGCTTCCACTGAGCATTGTGATTTTTTTTTCTTTGCTTATGAATTGCGGAAATAACACAACAAAAGGCATCTTCTTAAACCTATTAACCATGTGAATGGAACACCGCTCCATAAATCAGCCACACATGCCATCAAAATAGAAATTATTATATATGCATAATGTATGTGCCTGTTTTCTTGGGAAACATCTGTTCCCCTCGAAGACTAATGCTCTCCTTAAGTCAGCGCGGTTTTCCTGCTTTCCCCCATAAACACCCTCATTACACCATTAAATAATCGGAACTAATCCACCACTATAGCCAGAAACAGAGGAATGTGGAGAATGTGTACCTCAAATAGCTGTCTGGTTCTCTGCCCGACTGTAAAAGATTGACATGAAAAAAAAAAAAAATTCTCTCTGACATAGTTCATATCATCTCCATCTGTCTTAGAGGTGCAGTGTGTAAGATTTCCGTCATTCTTGTCACTTCTAGAAATTCTTCTAGAACACTTCTTACAAAATAATAACACACTGACATTTTTGGGGCCTTCCTATGGGGGCCGCCATGTTTGTACAGAAGCCCGAACTGGACGCACCAAACATCTTTTGAGTTTGAATGACAACTGAAGTCGACCATAGGTTCTCCTACATGCTCGGAAGGGTAAGAATGAGGTGATGGATCCAACACGCAACTTCGCCTCTAGATGTCAGCAAATCTTGCACACTGCTCCTTTAAATGTGACAAGCACAAAAAGAGGTATTCCTCTCCCTGCAGGCCTGCAAACGTATCCGCCACCAGACAAAGTCTTTCTTGGTTTTCTATAGAGTCGATTGCACATGGCTCTCTGTTTTTGCAGGTCCTGTGTGTGAGTCTACGCCTTTGTGAGCGAGTGAAAGATGATGCGGGGAAAGGACTGGAGGCCTTTTGCCGCGTTGGCACAGTCTGGCCCCGAGCAGCGTCTTCTGCCGCCTTCATTACTTCTTCCACAACATCCCAACTTTACTACAGTACATAATAATCAAGGCAAATGAGCTTCTGCATAATTTACTCGGCAGCACCTGGAGACACCTCAATAATTCACGTCACGAATCTTTCATGAAATAATCAAATCAATACATAATGAAATGCATAAATAAATCAGCAAACAAATAACACTGCGTCCATCTGTTGTGAGGTAGGAGATCTGTTCCTGGAATTTACGACTAAACAGAGGCAACATTTAAATACCATATATAGCATAGTGACTGTGATTTATACTTCTTAAAGGGGCTATATGTAATTTCGTTGACTGAAAATATTCAGGGATGCCATAAAAATATCAAATGAATATTTAGAAGTTACAGAATTGACTTCATACGGGAGACGTCAATGTATTTCTTTATGGCAGTATCAACATAGGATTCTGAAAGCGCCTGACCACTGTTTAATACCACTTATCTACCTCTAGGGTGAGTCACGAGCCATTACAGTATTCACACTGCCTCTCAGCATCACTGATATCTATATCACTTGATGACTGTCAAGTTATCTGTGTCTTGTTTTATGTGCCAGACCAGTTATTTACAAAAATCCCAACGTCATGGGTAAAAAAAATAAAGCCATAGTGTGCTTGTTTGTTTTAAGCATCTGTGTTCTTGAACAATACTGTCACCTGTTGTTGATAAATGGTACTGTGTCAAAGCTAGAAAACAGTTCAGGGTTTGGTTTTGCTTCAATTTGACAGCCTTGGTGACAAAGTCACACTCTGGAAGCAGGCTGCACTCACCTATTGTTGCTATATTAAGCATATCTTCACTTTGAGGTGTCATTAAAAAAAACAACAGGCCATTTTCACTTTTCATTAAAAAACACAAGGGAACACTCCAGCTTGTTTCAAATGCATTGGCCTAGAGGCACAAAGGTTTAAGCATTCAGAACCCCATCCCTGATTAGTCAATTGCATTAAATGTTTTGCTTGAGTATCTGCAGAGTTTCCATTTAGTGAAGTCTGACTGAATCCTGGCTCCTTTTGAAATCAAGCAGCTGCAGCTGTGTTTCCAGATGTGGAAAATGCCCTCCATGATTTCCCAGACTTTTAAAGGACTCAATAATGTCATTAGTCACCAGCTGAGCCTCCCCACTTGTCTTTAGCTTAACCATGACCAGAGAAATCTAATCTAGAACTAATTCAGGAGAAGAAACGGCTTCTTTGGTGGAGGGACACTGAAGAAGGATTCAGTGAACAACCAGTGAGGAGAGCTGTTGGAGTGGCAGATGGACGTTTAGTCAAAGTCAAAACACCCCGGCTAAACAAACTCACATGCCTCGACTTCTGCACACAGTGAGAGCCCAGGAGCCTTCAACAGCAGGTCACATGCTCTGTGAGGAGCTGAGAACATGTTCAGGAGCCACAACCTTTGCAAAAGACTGTGAACTTGCAGGGAGCTGACTGAGTGGTTTTACAAATACATGTATAGAGATTAAGTTTGTCTGTTTACAAAATCCAGAGCGATGACACAAAACTAGGAAAATCTGAACTGGGTACTGATATATGTATATATATATATATATATATATAACCTCTCAGAGGCTGTGCATACCTTTGCTTAGGCCTTAAAACTCAGATCATACAGTACCAAATTTCCCATTTTCTAAGATATAAGACTTTTAAATGATTTTTCATGTTTATAAAGAAACATGACTTATTTTCAGGGGGAAACGGGAAAAATATTCTGAAATCCTGAAATATTAAAGAAAGTGGGGGGAAAATATCCTGCATCTGCTCCCTGATCTGTATCCACATCAAAAACAAATACCTTTACACTGTGTATATTAATGGGCTCTTTCCCTAACCCGTCCTCCATCCTCACACCAAGACTTGTGGGAATGCGTCGAGTGCTATGTGGAAATACAACTTCATGGCAGAAGTAATGCAATAAAGGGTCTGAGGAGGAAACCTCCTTGTTGTTCAGGAATGTGGAAAAAACAGCTTCACCGTTACAAATCATGAGCCACATACGTATATGAACCAGAGCACTTTAAAGGGACCTATTGTGGTTTTCCTCACTTTTAGAGTTAAACTCACCGCTGTAGTGTAGAAGTATCACTAATTATCGAAACCGCATGAAATGACCTAAACACATGTTTGAGTAATTTAACAAAGATGGTGGCAGCTTCAGCAGGAGCAGCAAAATCCGCTGTTTGCAACACAAGGCAATCTGTGACGTCACAGACCGAGGGTGGGCGGTGTGTCTACACTAGAAGATGTCAATCAAACAGCGGCACTCTTCAACCTAACTATGCGGCTAGAAAGGGCCCGTGATCGCGCAATGCATTGTGGGCTGCCGGCGCCATTTTTGTAGTTTGTTGTCATAGCTGAGTTAGACGCAGTGCTGCTGAGAAAGAGGCACAAACACAGGGATAAATGGACCGAACAAACATAAAGGCGATGGACCGAACCGAGACAAGCTGGACCCTGTTCCGAAGGCTTGGTATCTCCAAAAAATGAGTCCAATCGGTGAAATTGATCCATACGAACACGTTTTGAACTCGGATACTTCTCCTTGCATTGTTTATGTTTTGCAGTGAGCGCTGCCGGCTGAGAGCCGCCTGTGAGGGTGAAACGTGCTTGCCTAGAAGGTGGGACTAACCTACATTTTCAGCCAATCTGGGATCGCCTACCGATCAGCCAATCAGGAGATAGTGAGGTTTCAAGCAGGGGAGGGGGGGAGCCAAAATTCCACATTTCTCCCTAGGAAGGAATTCTGGATTTTGAAAAGGGCTTGTTTAAAAAACCAAAGCATTTCTGAGACTATAAATACCATTTATCATCATAATAGAGGATATAGAACAAATAGAAAGTCCCTTAAATGTGCACAATAGGTCCCCTTTAAGTGAGGCAAGCAGTAAGAGAAGACCATTGAAATTCCAGGAAGACACTGACTATCAAGTTCAACAAATACAACGACTCTAATCATAATAACAGCCACCCCTGGGGTGAGTTACTTCCCGTCTCTGACACGGTAAGTGAAGCAAACCCTTTAAAGGGGACATCTGTAACGATGACATAGTTCTATTTCTGACCAGTGGGTGGCGGTATCGTGTGACATGCATCCCCCATACAAACACAGACTCTCTATGACTTGCTGCATTACTACATAGCAACAGGTTTAGACACAGCTAACTGGGCAATCAGACTCACAGTAAAGACCAATCAGCGTAGAACAGGGGTTGCCAGTTAAGAACCAAGCGCCACAATGGCAGCGTGCGCAGCAGTGAATAAATGGTGCAACAGTGCTGCAGCTTGTTTCTGTTGTTGGCCGTCCACACTGACAGAATGTTTAGCAGCAGGGGGCACGATAGTGGTTCCTGGTCTGATCGCTGTGCTTCCCCAAATAAGATGAACGCCCTCTCAGAGATTCATTGCGTAAACAACGCGACACAACAGGATGAAATTGTACAACTTCCAGTCCTTCAATCAAAATAAAAGCTTACAACAAATAGATGGAATGAGTCAACGGGAAGTTCGACTTTACTAGCAGGAAGTGATTAAAATATACACGATGAAGATGGATGCTAAGCGTTAAAAGCATGAGCGAGAAGGAGCCAAGGTAGAGGGGCACGAAGTGCTGCAGTGACTCACGACTCAATCTAGTGGTGAGAAAGTGGTATTAAACGGAGTCTTTTGTTGACATCCTTGTAAAGCAATGCATTGACGTATTTGCTAGAGATGTCAACACACTCATTTCTAAACACGTCAACTGTATTTTCATGACATTTCTGGAACATTCTAAGGGAAGATGCGCATGTTATACACACACTTAAAGGTGAATAACACAGCTGGAGCTTGCGTGTTAGATGTCACACTGCGAGACTCGGCACTTAGCCGCTCTGCACTTACACCCATCACTACATCTGTCAGCCACGGAAACACTGTACCGTCAAACCCCTGTACTACTACTTGTCTTGAGTTTGGGGGCCACAGTTAGCTGTGTAGTGCCCCTGTCATGTAAAAGCACACCGTGTCCGTGTGTGATGCGGCACGGTGGGTGACAGGCGGAGGTATATATATATTCAGGTAACAGCGGCTAAGCTAACTAGTGCCCCCCCCCGCTAGCAAGAGAAGCAAACGAAAGGCTAACTTAGCAACAACAACAAAAGAACTCACGGTTACACAGAGGAGGTGTCGGCGTAGCCAAACACTTAGCAGCAGGTAAGCTAACGTGACGTTAGCCGCCTGAACGTTAGCATAGCCGAGCTCGTGAACGGGGGCCTGCGGTTACTTCCGCGAACAGCTGCGGCAGAGGAACACCCGCCCCCCGCAAGGTTTGGACAAGACGAGCGGCGACACGGACTAATAACAGTCCGTTACAAGTGTTCAGACTGTCCGTGTGGTTCGGATACCTGTTCGGTTCACGCAGGACTCGTCATTCTGCCGTGTCGGTCCCTCTCTCTCTCTGTGTGTCTCTCTCTCTCCGGGCTGGTTTGTAAACAGTAGCGGGTCAGGCGGATGTGCTGAGCACCAGCTGACTGATCATGTGACGGGGCCTCTGTCTGTGTGTGTGTGCGTGTATCTGTGTGTGTGTCTGTGCGTGTGCGTGTGTTTCTGCAGGTAGCTGTTATGTTCTTCATCTACAGAGGAACACTAAGTACAGACCACTGATGATGCTCCTGTGCTGCACGTAACCTGTGATACGTTTCATTTATTGGACTGAATACGTTTATTTTTAAGTTGTTAATGCATATGTTGTTTTATATGGTGTGTGTAAAAGTGCACTCCACTGTATTTAGCAATGCCTCGTGTCCATTTTATGCAGCAATATTATCTTGTACCTTTCATTTTTTTTAAGGTAAGGTCTCATGAATGTGTCGATTTAAAGGGTCATGAAAACAACTTGTGTATTACCATGGTAACATGCTCACACTACATACTAATCATCAATGGAAGTTAATTGATCTAAATCGTACACACTGGGCCTTTAATGTTTTTTTCAGAACAAAATATAAAAAAATGCACAACATGAAATCTGTTTGATATTAGCCTTTTATAGACGTATGTATATTTTTGCTAATATTAAAACCTATTATTTACGTTTTGTGTCAAATATGTTCTTTTTCTATTTTTACATTATTCTCGATCTAGATTATCACATGGTTTACTACATTTATAAGTGATATGGGTTTGATAGCAGCATTGCTAGCATTGCTCCTTTTGCCCATCTGACACATTTACTGAAACTAACGCCACATATAAGGCAGTTCAGCCATATTTGAAATTGTGATGTAATATTTAAAATGCTGCACAGAAATGCATGGATTTCTGTCTCTTAAAGTATCCACATTATCAAATTCCCAGAAGAAGACAGATGCATCTTGCTTGAATCAAAGCAACAAAGGAGGGTCAGATTAAGATGAAATTCAGAACCAGGATCCTAAAAGCTGCAGCAACAAGAAACAAAAGACAACGTGGATACACGGTGCGACCACAGAAGCTCTTCAAAATGCAAGATAATTAAGATCCTTTCATGGAGACTTGGTTGCAGCAATTTCCGAGGTCACACGAGTGAAAATAATCAGAGGGGAGTTGCAATGAGCACTTTCTCATAAACAAAAGAAAAGGATGCAAACCCGAGCAGCGTGATGGACGTGATGGGAAAAAGAAGATATACGGTTTACAGGTGATGACACCAAATAGCATTAATGAGTCCGATGTGTGCCATAGCAACGTTTGTGTGCTCGCTTTGTGCGGCGGTGGGGGTTAACACAAAGCAGTTGTAATGATCATCATCACCATTACCGCTGCCATCATCATCACAGCCGTGGCATTTGAAGAGCGCCATTATCATCATTATTATAGCTAATATTACTGATGATGGGGCGTTTGTGGCCTCTTGTTGGCCCTAACTAAGGTATCGTCATGGAAACAGATGACAGAAAAGAGCATTGCTTTATTGAATTACTTTATGAAGCCATTCTGACCAAATGGAGCTTGAATGTTGCATCGTCTGGGGGCGCGGCAAAGTGAGACGTGCCAAGGAGGCGCAGATGAGGGAAGGGAGGAGAGGCAGATAGATGGAGCAGCCCAGATAAACAGAGAGAGGAGAGACGTAAGGTAGAAAACACAGTTATAAGGTCATGTGACTGTGGAGAGAGAGAGAGAGAGAGAGAGAGAGAGAGAGAGAGAGAGAGAGAGAGAGAGAGAGAGAGAGAGAGAGAGAGAGAGACACAGATCCACTGGTACAGAGGCCTGGTGATCAGCACAGAGGAATATTGTCCTGCAGCTGGAGACAATGACAACAATTCACCAACATAGATTTCAGATACAATCACCACGACTGATTCAATGACAATAACGCAAGCAATGAAATTCAGAACCACTTATGGACACAGTATATCAAAGCAGGCCTTAAAGGTGCAGTGTGTAAGATTTTGGTCTTTCTTTTTTTTCTTTTTTTTTTTACACATGTATAATTTAACCTCACTGTATGACTTGCTTTTTACATGACACTAAAATGAGCCATTTAATGTATATTTACATGAGGAGCGGGTGCTCCCTATGGGGGCTGCCATGTTTTTGGAATTGCCCAGAGTGGATGTACTTAGCATCTTTTGACCTTTGATGACAACTGAAGTCTACCATATGTTCTCCTTCATGCTCAAAAGGGTGAGGTGATGGATACAACATGCAACTTCACCAATGGATGTCACCACATCTTACGCTCTGCACCTTTAAAACAGCAGCGTCACCCTCCCTTCTCGTTTCAAGCCACAGTGTACGGGACTGAGTGACATTTAGTGGTGCGGCTGCCTGTGGCAGCGGGACACCCATTCATTCATCCCTCCTCCATTAAAACTCTAACAATACTAAATGTGTCCATTCTGGGCTATTTTTGCAGGAAGGGGGGCCTCTGTGGAGGGGACCCACGCCTCTACTGTGACTGCAATGGGCTCATTCTATTGAAATAAAAACAATTCATACAATTCAGTGATTATACACTTAAAAATACAATTATTTTCATCATCACTTTCTGCCAATACAAATGAAATCTTGCCCCTTTAAAACACCTCCCAGGGTCTGAAAATCCAGCTCGTATACATTGCACTTTCCAGCTGAGTATATTTCAAGTGTAAATGTGATCTGCTGATACTCTGGGTGCCACTCTGGAGGAAAACAACCATCTTTTTATGTGTGGGAGCAGAAATAGCTCCGTGCCCTTGCAGCTATATCCCAGTGAGCTGCCGTGCTCCCGCAGATTCTGTCACAAGGGCTTTTCAAACCTGAGCTTCCTGGTGAGAAGCATCATGTGTCACTGTTTGTTTTGGTGTGAAAACTTTCCCACTCTCCACAAATATAAATTTGAAGGATTTCTCTGAAACACATTAATCTTTATTACATCAGATTGTTTCTCAGTGTTTGTTCCCTCTGGAAGATCGGACTGAAATAGCACACATAAAGTCTTTTCAAATTAAAAGTCCTGGGATTTTGTTTAGATCTTCCATGTACACACAGTGTGTGTGTGTGTGTGTGTGTGTGTGTGTGCGTGTGCGTGTGTGAACCACACAATAAACGAAACGATTGAGAGCAACAGCAAAAGCATTTCTCTGTGTTGTCTGCGTTTACTTCACATGATAAATAATACAAAGAACACAAGAAGTATACAAATGTAACACTTAACAGTTATATTTAGAGAGACCCATAAGTTCATGCATCGATAGAAATACTTTGTAAACCAGGATGTGTTCAGGTGTTTTCTCTGATAAACAACAACAAAACAGATCGTGAATGAAACGGTGAAATAATACGGTGAGTTTGCAGCGGGGACACTTTACATGAGACATTACTCATACTCTGTTTCATTTACTGATTCAGTAAGCACAGCGTGCCCTCTGTTTTGTGTTGAACTTTGAAGGGAATCATCAGGGAACGGTCCAACAGTGGTCGTTTATAGCGACACCTCTGGCAGGGTGGTGATGGGCCACTCGCTCATGCAGCCATGTGCACGTTTGGTGGCAAGTGTGAGCAGAGACATAATGATAATAATAATAATAAAGACACTTGATAGCTAGCTATCGCTGCCTGCCCCCCCCCACACACACACACACACACACATTAGGTCATGGTTGTAGTTTGTGAGCTGGCAGAGCTCTGTCTGATGGAGTCAGTGACTGGACTGGAAAACCGGGTTATCTACCATCCAGCTCCGGTGCTCACCAGTGCACATTGTGTGAGTGAGTGCCTGTGATTCGCACATTCCGTTTCTGAGCTGCTGCAAACCATTTAATCAGAGACAGTGAGCTACAGTCGCAACCCAGAGTCAGGCCCGTGTGCTCGGGAACTCATCTCTCATGTCGTGCTACATTACTTTTGAGCCATTCAGTCCTCTGAGAACCGGTGTGATGACAAACATGGACGAGAACCACGTAGGACAAAAAAATTGCACAATTCCTGTTCGAAACCTTCACACGTTAAAACGACACCTTCTCATCCAAGACACAAACGAAAAACTCAAGTGGACATTAATTATCATAGAAAAGCAAACTGGCAGTGCCACGTTCTACAAGGCATTTCTGGTATGCACATATCTGGATTTACATCTGTCAGCCATCTACTGTTATTCCTCTCAAACAGTGATATGTCATGTGAGGCTCATTGTATTGGTTCCTCTTACTCCACACGTACAGGATGAGTGCAGTAACAGTATCTGTATGTACAGTATAGTCACAGTTACCTTCTGTCTCCAGTGCATCAGGGTCAAAAACAGGGTTGTTTGTTGATTCGTGACAGTTGTTGTATATCTGTGTTACATGTAACTCTCCCACTCCTCCTTCAGAGGGGGAATCGTTTGAGTGGCAGCTTCCAGTTCTCTCAGAGCGCTGCTCTCGCTCGAGTCACTTCCACCCGTTTGCTCCTCCTCCTCCCGTTCTTCCGTTTCACTCTTCCTTTCACTTTCCCCGTTTTCCTCCTCTTCCTCCGTGGAATTGTCCGGCAGCAGCAGGAGGTTTGTGTCCATGCAGCCGCGCACTTCGTCCCCGCTGTGTTTCAGGCTCTGGTGCGGACTCCGGTCCTGTCCTCGGTCCTGTCCTCGGTCCTGTCCTCGGTCCTGTCCTCGGTCCTGGCTGTTGAAGAAGCTGCGGATGATGTGTTTGGGCAGCCCCAGCTGAGCCGACAGGGTGTGAACCGCCTCCTCGTCGGGGTTGAGGCCCACGTCCTGGATGAAGCTCTGCAGGATTCCCAGGGCTTCGCGGGACAGTCTCAAGCCATCGCCGCCTTCCACCTCGCCTCCACCTTCCACCTCATTATCTCCCACCCCCGGACCTGCAGCTCCACCTTCGCTGCTCTCATCCCGCACATGAGGCCACTTCACCGGCAGCTCCTCCTTCACCTTGCTCTCCTTGCTGATCTCATTTGCGTTGTCTGCAGCCACGCTCACGTCCCTCACCTGCTCCTTGCTCTCGGTGTCCCACGCTCTCCCCAAACCGCCCCTCTCCCCTCTGCCTCCCTCAGCCCAGTCTTTAAGGTCTCCTCTTTCACAGTTGCTGCTGCCGCCCCTGGTCTGCAAACGCACCCTTAGGTGGCCCCAGTTGACCCCGACCTCGGACTCGGCGGGCGATGCGGCGCACGGTTGCCTCGGAGACAGGTGAGGTCCCGTCTCAGGCTGCAGGGGCTGGTGGGGTTGAAGGTGGTGCTGCTGTGGCAGAGGGGAGTTGCGTTGGTACTGATGAGAGAGAAATTAGAGGCAATTAGGGTAAAATACTGACTGTGTTATGGATTCAATATTTTCAACTCTCACTAATTTGCATCATTTTCCAGAGTGCAACACTGAAGTCTAATTATATCTATTTTCATTGGTTTTAAAACTATGGATATATTTCAATTGATTGACAAAACTTTATCATTGAAATTGTATCGTGATGAGAAAAACAATACTTTTGTGATGCAACACTTCTTTAAATAGAAAAAAAGAATGTTATTGTTATTGCCATTGTTCTAAGAAATGTGCTGAACAACACTATCGTTTTATTCTAGTGAGTAACCATTAAAAATGGAAGCTGGATAGGTTAACAGTAAACTACGGTTTAGTTCCACTTCTCAAAATATATTCATTCAATGTAGTTTCACTTCACTTTTTTCCTGCAACTGCAGGAAGTGGATCTACTACAATTGTAAGTACAGTTGTTGACAACTAAGAGTAAACGCACTTTGCAACTGAATACCATGTGGGTTACTTACATAACGCACCTTTAAAACATTCATGTTGCACTTGACGTACCCTGCCAAGTCATTGTCTTTCACTTGTCAACTGTGTCTCTTCTGTAACCATCGTCATCATCATTAGATGTTTTCTGGCATATTTGATATTTTACTTTTCACTCCCACATCCTGTGCTTAATGAAATATAAGACTCATCATCGTCAAGATGTCTAAACAAACAAAAAAATCGTTGTTGATCTGCCAGCTCAATCCAATTTTTTTTTTTTTACAGTCATTTCAATATCAGATCCAATTTAATAAACTGTTACACAGGGGCTTTATTCTCTGTAGTGTGTGTAACAATGATCCGTCTCACCAGCGTGTTGTCATTGCTGAGCAGTGCCAGCCTCTCGGCACAGTGCTGCTGTGCCGTGCTGCTGCTGCTCTCCTGCTCGTAGATGAAGTCTCTCTCCGTCTGGGACAGACTGAGGAATCTGCGGATCATGCACAGGTTCTCCCACAGCGTCCGGTTCTCCGGACTGGGGTCCTCCTTCCAGCGCAGCAGCTCGCACAACCAGCCCTAGAGACAGAAACACACACACACACGCACGCACGCACGCACGCACACACACACACACACACACACACACACACACACACACACACACACACACACACACACACACACACACACACACACACACCACACACACACACACACATGAGCTGACCTGCTCACACAGTGTAAAGGACTGAGCGCACAGGGATGACATGTTCTGTCCTTCACCCAGAGGGTGAGATGCTGTGTTGGTACACATTTATATTCCACAGGGGTTCATAAGATGTCACTGACACATAGTTCTGTTCAAGCAGATCTGTACGACCTGATCTGACAAGTCTGTGACACAAACCGCTAACGACAAAACTCTTGGTATACATACAAGATGTGAATAGTTGGATAATCACCTAAATGTATTACTTGTTGTTTGATTTCTGTATAATAATAATAATAATAATAATGATAATAAAATACAGTATATTATACATACATACATACATGGGAGCATTGGGTAGAATGTAATATAGTTGCATAGGGACACTTGGGCACGCCGAATGGGAGTGGCAGGACGAGGATCAAACCACCGACCTTCCGGTTAGAGGGTGTCCTCTCCGACCGCCGATCCACACAGCCAACCCATTTAGTATGTACTTAGTAAATATAGACAAAGGCACTAAAAGTAAAATCAAAATGTAATCATTCTTCACCAGTGTGAGCCTCCTGGGTGTATGGCAAAAACAGCTTTGGGACACTGGCATCGCCATGGCAACCTGGTACCATGGAAATCTATATGGTGACTTCTGATTCATGTCACCCCATTTCACTGGTTATCTTATTGACTGTGTGACTAATTAGTATTCAAGCAGATATAAGTGGTGATAACCACACATCATTAAACCCCATGAATTAATTTCTCACATTCATTAATAATAAGCAGATTTTATTAGACCTTGTTTGCCGTTTTCAAAGTGGCTGGGATCATGGAGACGCTTTCTCTCTGCATCGCAGCAGCAGAGGAAACTTGTGAGCAGCAGATTGAGGAACATGGAGCCAAGCTAGTTTCACATTCATGAACTAGAGCATGATTGCATTCGCAAGGAGGCTGATGCACACGCAATGGGTGAGACTCACGCTCACACAACAGGACAAGTGTACACACACACACACACACACACACACACACACACACACACACACACACAGACAGACAGACACACACACACACACACACACACACATGCACGCACACCTGGCTGTGGCCCAACTCTAGCACACAATGCCATCCAGATGCACAGTGCAGATAGAACAGAGAGATCCAGCATGGTTCTGCCTGCCAAACAGCCGAGTATTAGAGAGAGAGAGAGAGAGAGAGAGAGAGAGAGAGAGAGAGAGAGAGAGAGAGAGAGAGAGAGAGAGAGAGAGAGAGAGAGAGAGAGAGGAAGTAAAGTAGAAATGGAGGCCAATGAAGAGATAGCAAAAGAACCTCAGGGCTTTTGGACCACCTGTCTGTGCTGGCATGACCGTAGAATGACCTCTAAACATCGTGGTGATGAGAGGGGAGAGAGAGAGAGAGAGAGAGAGAGAGAGAGAGAGAGAAAAAGAGAGAGAGCGAGAGAGGAGAGAGAGGGATGGAGGTTAGACAGGAACAAGCAAGAGAGCAAGAAAGACAGAACGAAAAAGAAAGGAGGAAGGAAAGAGTGGAAGAATGAAAGAGGTGGAACTGAAAATTGGAAACATGCACGAGGGGAAGGGTAAAATGAGACAGCTAAAATCCCCCCATTCCATGAAGGGAAATTATCCTCAAAACAAAAGGCAATAACAAGCTTATGGAGCCGCCATAAAAATGAGAACAATAAACACTCAAATCATGCTCGTGTGTATGTGCATTAGTGCGTTTGTGTGCCTGTGTGCTTTTGTGCAACTGTGTGTACTCGCACGTGTACAGTATGTGCACCAATAAGTGGTGTGTGTGTGTGTGTGTGTGTGTGTGTGTATAGTGGCTATTAAAGCGATAATTTAGGACACAATAGCAGTCTGATGCACTGATAGGGCTCTGCAGAGTACAGCTGCTGCTTGATTATCTGGGCTTTCCTCCACACACAGTAGCCATCGTTGCTTTAACTAGGGAGACCGACTCATCGCCGCGGCTAAATTTGAGCAATCGCACGGTGCAGTGGTGAGGAGCGATGCGCTTCGTGTGTGTGTAGCATCGGGACGTACCTGACTCTTGGAGGCGGCCACCTTGGCGAACAGGGCCTGAGACACCTTGGCTCTCTTCATCTCGTGCTGGATCTCCTCGTAGATGGAGGAGCTGACGTTGAGGACGCAGCTGTCGGTCCTCAAGCCTCTGTCTGCAGTGACCGGGGACAGTCTGGCCTGAGAAGACAAAAAGGTAGAGGCAGGACATGTGGGTTTAGATGCAGGATGGAAGAGAGCTAAAGATTCCTTTATTCAGCAAAAATAAACTTAACAAAAGGGGGAGTAATAGGAGAGTAAAATCAAAACTGCTACTGTGAAATACAGATTACAGTGATGGGAGTGTTGTTTTAGTTGTTTGTGAGTTGATTTGTGTGTTTTTAGACACGTATACACAAAAACTGCAGAAGTGATCACCATGAAACACGGTGGAGGAGGACGTCTTTCCATTTTTGAGCCGATCTGGATCAGTGGGCGGATCCAGGACATTTTTCATATTCACATTCTTGCTCTTCCTGCTTTTGGGGTATAAATAATGAACAATGGTGATTTGGGATCACCAACTGTTACATTGTCAGCCTCTTGGAAATGCATGATGCTCACAACCACAACAACTCCCATCCATGTATTAAAGTTGACTATTTACATCAAATCATAGAGGTTGAATTTGTCCA
This sequence comes from Chascanopsetta lugubris, assembly GCA_016785325.1. Taxonomy (NCBI): domain Eukaryota; kingdom Metazoa; phylum Chordata; class Actinopteri; order Pleuronectiformes; family Bothidae; genus Chascanopsetta; species Chascanopsetta lugubris. Next base: position 116,668 of record JAFBJT010088983.1, read on the forward strand.
TTCTGATCTATTATACACACATGTTGGTTCAACGTGGCAGCCTGGTCTCGTTTTTAGTGCATATGAAAACATTCATATAATATGGTTATGTCACATTCTGATGCTGCTGCTTCATTTCACTTAAACCTTTTCACATCTTTAACATCAACCCTGTGCCACCGGTCGTCCGCTGTCTGACCTGTGTGGATCTGGGCGGTGTGTTGTTGCAGCTGGGTGTGAATCCCGTCAGGCTCCTCTCCTTCTCCTCCTGGTAGATGCGCTCCCTCTCCGCCTCGGGCAGCTGCAGGAAGTGGTACATGGCCCGCAGGTTGACCAGCAGGGACTGGGAGGCGTGTTTGGGGTCCTCCTCTTTGCGCAGGATCTCTGACAGCAGGCCCTGGGGACGGCGAGCACAAAGAATCAAGAATCACACGGAACAGACGCTACATCCAGCTGATAGCATGATGCCACTTGTACTTAATTCTTTTATCTTTATTCGCAGATCACAGATGTAAAGTTTTGCCGCGAGGAATTTGGCTCCTCACATCCAGCTCTGGATCTCCGGCAGTGTTTCAGAGCCGCACACGACACAGAGCCAATCCCCAGTCGGTTCGGAGTGTGCGGGGTGAGCATGTATACGTTTAGCTGTCTGTGCAGGAAAAGCCTTCAAACGTCACATGCAGATTCCCGGGCTTCCTTCCTGTAAAAGAGATCAGATCTTCTGCCGGCAACGGTGGAGCGGGCCTCTTATTCAAATCCTGGATCATCTCCGGAGCTACCCGGCAAGCGCTGCCTTCCAGAGAGATGGAGGCTTTACACCGATGACAAACGGTTCCCTCACTACTAGATGGAACTTTGGCACCGTGCCCAACTTGTACGCCTGGCACCTCGGATTTGGCAACGGGAGGACGTGGGGGTGGATAATAACTGATGACAGTAATAATAATAATAACAATGGGCTTAGCCCCGTCCTTCGAGCGCCATTTCTGCTGGTGTGCTGGTGAATGTGCGGTGATGGACACCGATAACATGGCAGTCCAGTGTTGGAGGTGATGGTGGAGGGAGATAATGGAAACAAAATATGGGGAGGGGGCCGATGAGAAAAGTGATGGATTGGCAGGACGAGGTGGATTTTAAATGAATAAAACAGACTGCCAGAGTGGAAGGTGGGAAGATGGAGGGATAGTGAGATGGAGGAAGAGGTAGAGAGGGAGACAGAATTTCTCAGAGGGCTTGTGATTAGTTGGCCCAGCAGCTGCTTCATCGCTGGCACCGGCTTTTGTGCTGCAGAGCACTGGCACAAACACACACACACACACACACACACACACACATACGTACATACACACACATGCGTTGGGGGTGGGGGTGCACTGCGGCAAAGGCCATGCCAACATGCCAACCACCCAACACACATTCACACCCACCCCTGCAACACAGGAGAGCCCTCCCAACAGATAATCAGCAGAAAATGGCGGCGATCACTTTTAAACTTTCACAACTTCTACGACTTCCTACCTGGGTCCTGTTGAAAGCCACTCGGGCAAAGATGGCCTGGGAGATGCCCGCTCTCTTCAGCTCCTCTCTCACACACTGGTACACCTCCACCGGAATGTCGCATTGCCCCACGGAGGAGCCGGGCGGCGCTTGGGTAGGCGGCCCCACCACGGGAGCCAACCCTGTGCCGCACTGCTGCTGCTGCTGCTGCTGCTGCTGCTGCTGCTGCTGCTGCTGC
>JAFBJT010088983.1:140486-150844 GCA_016785325.1 Chascanopsetta lugubris
GGGCCTGTCCCATTTCTCATTACGTGGCCTCAGCCATCTGACTAACACTGCAAAAAATAGGATAATTGATAACAGGGGCGGCTCTATTGATTTACACAGGGAAAATGTCTTGTTATCATATTTGAACAGACGGACCGGGAATATTTCCAAGTGACACTTCCTGTTCATCATTTCTACTTCCACATAGTCCCAATTAAAATGCGCTGTGTGTTGTGACTGTAACATACTGACTTTGTGTCTTTGGCCCCTCATGCAGAACTTCTCCATTAGAGAGCGGCCCTCACACAGCCTGCATGGACGCCTGCCAATATGTCCTCATTTAAGAAATCACCAGCACTGATAAATGGCTGCACTCTCTCTCGCTGTGACTAACAGAGTGCCGGTCGCCTGCAGGGGTCGACGGAGAGGTGCTCGATCTGCTGTGACGAAAAATGACGGGGGCCTGCAGAAAAGCAGCTGCATCGCTGCCGCCGCAGAATCCCTCCCCGCTGCATCCTCGCCATGTTTGTGTGGCATTCGAGTCAAGATTTACTACCGTTGAGTCACCAGCAGACAAGAGTGTAACAAGTGACTCCCTTTGAAAACTCTAAATGCCATAATGTCTGTATTTTGGGTCAAGTTTGACAGACCCATGACTGATTAAAAAAAATCTCAAATTGATCAAATGTTTGGTAATTTTGAACAGGGCTGAAGTTGTTTAAGATGTTTATTCAAAAAAGTTTACAAAAAATAGTGGGTTTAAGTAAGCAGTTTTTTTGGAAATGGACCTGTTTGTCCTTAACAACTCAACTCAATTGAGTTTCAAAATTTGCCATGACAGAGACCCTATTACCGGTACTAAGAATTGTGCCATTGACACTAACACAGCCAAAATGATGGACAGATAAAGAGGTGAAATCTGCTCATTTGGACAAAAAGGTCCATAGTGATGCATGAGGGTTAACTCTGTGATCTGATTTGCTGCAGTGCTCCTACAGAAAAGAAAAAGAATGCAGCTGTGGGGCGGAGGTCTCTCGATGTCCTGAACCTTGAATCGATTGCAAATCAATACCCGGAGCTTTATTGTATCCCCGAGAGAAGGAGGAGAGAAGCTGCAGAGCAAGAGGTGTCCAGGTCTCATCTGCCTGAAGCAATCACATCACACACTCCTCACACCAGAAGCTCTAATAGATGGATGTCTCTTTAATTAGCTTTTGCATAATAAATTAATTTGACCTTTTCCAAAAGAGTACACGCTCAGCAATATGCTTTACGTTCAATTTTGCCCAAACATTCCTGGTGGCGGTGATAGATAATTATTTTTAGATTGCTTTAACCTTTAACACTGCTGAAGAATGTCCTCTCAGAGACAGGTGGGGTGCATTTGGGGCAGGGTATTCCTGTGGAGGGGGGTAGTAACCTCTCTGTCGTCAAAAAAGAGCTAATTTTGGGGACATGTTAATTTTGGACTCTCCCCTTGTCTTCTGGTCCGGAGGTGATTAATGTGGCTCTTCATCAGCTGGCAGAACCAGGACATGGAAGAGGACGGCTCCACCCCTGCCTTTTCTGTCCCTGATGACTGTTGCCATGACGATAGTGACAACAAAATGAATGACATATATACGGACTATAAGCGAGCACAACACTCCTAAATCTGTTTGTTCTGGTCAGGACTACCAAAAGGGAACGATTACCCCCAGTGGTTGGCTCTCCTCATCCACCTCCTCCATGTTTGCAGACAGGACTTGACCTAACATGAGGTCACCTGTGTCTTATAGCCTTAATCATGTCCTGGATATTTGAGCCTTCTTCATTTTGTGTGCACTTTGAAGATGCACACTACATTAGAGTGCATGGACCTCATGGGTTTGACCCATAGACTGTATATAAAGATGGTCCGTGATGTCACCCGTCGGTTTCTGAGTACATTTGAAGCAAATTGGGGACATGTCCATTGTCGCCATCTTGCCAAATCCTAACTCCTCCCACTTCCCAGTTCATTCAAAAAATGGGCATAGAGGCGGAGCACACAGAGAGCTGTGGGTAGTCGCGCTACCCGCGGTACGTACCGGCTTGGCCCAGCTGCACCAGAGGTTGATCCTCGGTTTGACTGCAAGTCAGATGGTGGAACAAGTGTCCTTGATTCTTTACACATTCATGGAGGTTTAGCTTTTCTCCCATGCTCCTTAAACATGTTAATAATATCAGCAGCTGCAGACACAGGACCATCAATCTACTTGGGCTTGGTTTAACAGTTCTCACCTTGAGCACAATTATTTTCCTCCTTATCTCCCTCTGTGGTGCACCCACTAAACAACACAATGCCATCTTCTCCTCCATTCAAATGGGCCCAATGACTAATGATAACACCGGAGATGCCTGTGATAGCAATTGGAGATAATAGTCTGCTGGTGGAGCAGAACTATAAACTACTTATTTATCACTACAAAGCGATAACTCAGCTCTTTTTCTAACAACTTCTTCTTTGTCCCATTTTATGGTGAACCAAAAGCTTTGCAACATAAAGGAACTTTTAATGTCCCTGTTTTCCAAGAAAGACACTGAGAAACCCAGTCCTGCTGAATGCAGATCAATATCATGGATTCCGTTCTTGTATTTCTCATATAAAAATAACAGATGCATTTTTTTTTTAAATCAAAAAATAGATGCTAATTCTCTTATTTGATCTGAATGTTTTTTAAGGGGGGACATTTTTACTTCATAACATTACTGATTAATTATTGCACATTTGGATCAAACTTAATTTTCATGCACCTTGTTGAATTACTCTTTTATAATTTCAAAGCTTGGCAACTGGCCACATAGAAAAAACTCTAAAGTATTTTTAGTACGTCCACTCTGGGCTACTGTAAAAACATGCCGGCCACCATAGAGAGGACCTGCTCCTGATGTAAATATAAAATATTGGCCTTGTTTAAGGGTGATGGGGGGGATCCATTTAGGTGATTATATATTCTTGAAAATATCGGGATGTAATTGTTTTGTATTTGACAAAAATAACCAAAATCTTACACACTGCACCTTTATGAGAATGCTTCCGTTCACACTCTGAGCATGTGTCAGAGTGTGTGGAGATGCAGGGAGCCGCCATCAAACTGCACCTTGAATTCTACATTCAGTTCTTTCATTTTCTCATAGCGGCAACTCCCATCTTCACTTGAGCAATGATGTAACATGCCTTGTGCCTAGCAGGTGTCCCAACATTATAATATTATACTAATAAACAAATGTGTTTGATAATAATAATGATAATAATAATAATGATAATAATAATAATAATAATAAACTTCATTTGTATAGCACATTTCATAGAAACATTGCAGTTTAAAGTGCTTCACAATAAAAGAAGGAATATTAAAAGAAACATAAGAGCATTTAGAAACATGACAAGAAGGGAACGAGATAAAACAACAATACCATTTTTAAGACTTAGGCTAAAGGCTGATTAAACGCTAATTAAAGGCTAGTGTGAACAGATATGTTTTTAGCTTACTTTTTTCAAAGGTTACTGAGTTCCAGAGCTTGAGAGCGTAGGTAACAAAGGCCACATCCCCAATTTTCCTTCGACTGCTGCAGGGAACCTCCAGTAAACCAGCAGCAGATGATCGAAGTGTTCTTGGAGGCTGACAGTTAATACGGGAGTTGGCGATGTAATTTGGTCCTTGCCCATGAAGTGCTTTGTATACAATGAGTCAATTCTAGACAGTCAATTCTAGATGTTGCAGGAAGCTAGTGTAATGCACCTAAAACTGGACTAATATGCTCTCGCATTCTGGTTCTGGTCAACAACCGAGTAGCAGAGTTTTTAATAAGTTGAAGTCTCTCCGTGGCACTTTTGGGGAGGCCAGTAAAACGTACATTACAGTAATGAAGTCTGCTTGAGATGAAGGTATGTATTAGTTTTTCAGCATCTTTTTGATTTATAAATGGAAAGCACTGTGGCTATGTTTCTAAGGTGGAAAAAATGATTAGAATCGTGACCTCAGACATAATCAATGGAGCTAACTTCCCCAGATTGTTGGACAGCTTTTCTCTTTTTGTTTTGGGACCAACTAACAGAATTTCTGTTTTGTCTTCATTTAACACTAAGAATTTATTGCTCATCCAGTTGTTCACAGCCATGAGACAATTAGTGATGGAGTTTATCGCTGCGGCATCGTTTGGGTCAGCAGATATGTACAGCTGTGTGTCATCCGCATAGCAATGGAAGTTCACGTTATGCTCACTGATGATGTCACCAAGCGGCAACACGTATAATGAGAATATTAAAGGATCAAGCCCGGGGCATCACTAGGCTTTAAGGACAGGGGAGGCTTAGCTTGCCCATTAGGCAATATAGGCAGATGCTAATGGCACCGGCTCGGGGGGAAAATCACCTTCAATATGATTATGAGCTCATTTATTGTTACTACCAGCATTGATAAATACTTACTTTCTTGAAAAACCTTCTAATATCCATTTTTCATCCATCCGTTCACGTTCTTCTCCTGTTCTATTTGGCTATATGTGCCCACATATGTGTTACACGCTGCAAATAAGGTCGCTTAGTGCATTACTATCTAGGTTGGGTTTCTTCAGCAAGGGTTTTACAACAGCTGTTTTGAACGCATCTGGAAAATGCCGGTTTGAAAATGTCCATGTTTACAGGGGTGGAGGCAGTGTTCAGTAGCTGATCGATAGTGGAGAACAGTATTGTAGGATTTCTAGGATTCTCTGTAATGATATTTGAGAAATATTTTTTTCTCGCCATACGTATTGCTTTGTGATATGCTGTCATGGTTTCTTTGTATATGTCAAGATGAATCATAAGTCTGGTCTTCCTCCACTTTCTTTCAGCCTCCCGACAAGCTCTCTTGCTTTTGTAACATAATAATTGTTTAACCATGGGGTGATTCTGTCTGTGAATCTCCTTTTTACCTTCAGTGTTTAAGGCAGTTGACAGGCTGGTTTTGAATTTTTCAACCAAGTCATTTAGAATGAGGTCATCTCTGTGTAGATCAAATGATGTCATGAGATTAGCAAAGTTAGTTTCAGCCTCATCATCAATATGTCTTTCATGAATTAAAAACTCTATCTTAACCTTTGCTGAGGTTAAGGTGGCGTAAAAACACACAGTGATGATCATATATGGGCAGTTCAATTACTGACACATTGGCAATATTTGCCACTGTTGTTATTAGTACTAAGTCCAGGTGGTTACCAAACTGGTGGGTGGCTTCATGCATGTGTTGGATGAGGTCAAAGCTACCAAGCAGTTTCATAAACTCAAAGGGCTGTTTGTTTTGTCTTAAGTTCTAGGGCAAGATATTCATATTATGTAAAACCACCCAGGTTAATGTCATTACACACAAACTGTTGAGAGAGAATTACTGCTCTCCAGTTTTGTCTGACTCTGTGATAGAATTGATCATTTGGGGACAGGCTTCTAGTAGTACTGCTGCGCCAGTAGCACTTCCAAGCCAGGTTTCAATTGACAATATTCAATTTAAATGTTTCTCAGTTACCAGGTCATTAACAAAGAAGGATTTATTAGTTAATGATGTGACATTGAGAAGAACCAGTTTCATCTGTAGAGACTCTGTGATAGGAGAGGTGGTTGTTGGAGTATTGACATGCTTTAAGTTACTGACACAGATGCCATGGGGCCTGTGAAATCTGTGAGATGATGGAACATGCTACCGGCTATTTAAGAAAACCAGTATGTGTGAAAAAGTGGCATCTCAGACTGGGTTGATTAAAAGCTTGTCAAACTAATTGAATTGAAGTCTGGCAGATTTAATCAATTTCATGGTGAGTGTATGTAGCTGTTAGTGGTTGGGGAGGGGAGGCAGGGAGTTGTGGTGGGTCAAGGTCACACTGTCCTGTGCATCTTGCCGGGGGTGATGGTGGGCAGGTGGACGTAGGGAGTTGATCCGGCGGGCTGGAGGTCAGTGGCTGGAACTCTGTCAGGTTTGGGTGGCGGAGGAGAGGAGATGCTGTTGCCTTTGCGTGCTGCCAGGCAGGGGGTGAGGAGGCACCAGCTGCTTGTCTGTGTGAACTGCACTTTGCATTTATCCATATGTTGTTCGTAGGATATGGAGTCCCAAGGGCGTGACATAAGTTGGTGTTGAGCAGTCTGGAGCCAGTGATGTTTGGTTAAACTTCATCTGGTTTACAACAATCCTTACAGTTCCAAAACATATCGAAGCTGTTGATAAACCTGATACAGTGGGTGAAGCATGTTGTTGACAGCCATGTATTCAAGGCTAAGAGTCGGCTGACGGATTCTGCTCCTCTTCTCTAGATTGGGATTGGTCCAGAGATGTAGACATGGTCACAGTCTCTTAACTTTTCAAAAAGCAGGAGGAACTGTTTTTTCAGGGTCTCAGAGGGAGTTTTCCTGTGTCAAATGTCAAGAGACCCTACGTGAATAATGATATTCTCATCCCCTGGGTGTTCAGGGATGATAGTTGGCCATCTCTCTGCTAACTCCTTGATAGATAAGTCGGCCACATTGAGTTACTTAGTATTAGCCATCCTTAAATGTCTCCGATCAGGAGTCTAGGCCTAAAACAACCATTGGAAGACAGAGGTGGTGGGTTAGCATTAGCTCTTCCTGCCTTTGGCCTAGCTGCTCTGTGCTCAGCATGACCTCTTTGTTTAGCCAAGCTGGGGCTGTATTTGGTGGTTGGGTTAGCCTTTGCCTTGGTACTAGCGCTGCCATTAGCTTCTCTGCGCCAAGCACTGGCTGTGTCTCCCCTGTCCCTCCACTTAGCATTAGCCTCAATGTCCGCATTGTGGTTAGCTGTGTTAGCATTCGCCTCAGTGCTAGCGGTGTGAACCCTGCGTTTAACAGAGTTAGCATCAGCAATGGGTTCGTGCCTATTTTGCTGTGGGATCCCTTGTGGTGGAATGAGCAGCGATGTAATCTTCCCTGTTCCTTTTTTCGATTTCTTGCCATTATGGACGGCATCCGTCCAGCTTTTGGCCTAAGGAAAGACTTTCGGCTTTGCGCCGTTGCGGTGCCAGTAAGAGGCGTTGGGTATCCATATATCTGCGAGCTACCCGTCCCTCATTATTGCATTCTGTGTACACTATTCCGTGTATGTCCATTGACATTTGTGGGTTCAGTACTTTCATTACCGGGTGATGGTCTGCTCCTGTTCGTTAGCTGTTGTTAGCTTTGTGGAATTTAGTACTGTTAAGTCAGCTAGTATGGAGTCAACAGAGTTCTCACTGTTACGCATCTGGCGCAGGCTGTCGATGTTCCGTAGGAGCTGTGTAATCTTCTGGGTTAGTTGCTCACATCCCGTGCAGCTGGCCGGTTCTGGTTGTTTAGGAGACAGAGCTCCAATGTTGCCATGGGTCCTCTGTCCAATGACGGTGTTCACCGCTGCACAGTTGGTGTTTCTAAGCTCGGCCATAATGAGAGGTCTCTGCTCGCTCTTATAGATCAAGAAGGTGTTGGGCAGCTTCTTGACATACAGTTACATAGTTTATCAATCCAGCTCTACCGTCCATTTATATCTCTGAAATATCTTAGGCTTGATGATCTCTCTCATTTTGTTTTGACAATTACAATCATCCTTAACGACCTGAGCAGCTGTTTGCTTGCAAACGAAGACAAATAAACACAGGTTCGTTAATTAGAATTTGATGGCCTATTACTACTGTCTCTCAGCGCATGTGCCAAAAATAGGTTTTTGAAATTAGAGAAAATGAGCAAATGCTTGAAGGTTATTCACACTTAAAAACGTTACACAATCAGTAAGCTCCTTCCTCCTGTACAGAACATCTGGTCTGACCTTCGATTACAAAGGCAACTAACAAGGCCCCCCCACCCTTTTCCCTCTGCTCTGTTAGCATTGAGCTAGTCATCGAATTGCTGTTGTGGCACAGATTTTCTTTATTCTCCTGACATAATACACTTTGTAAGCAGCACCATGGCACCGCAGAGTGGGCAGAATGACACTGCCGTACTTGAAGGAGATAAGGAAAAGGTAACAGTGGAAGGATGATACTTACTCACATGCAGAACACGCGTTCCAGCCTTTGAGCTAATAAGTGGGATGAAGAAGAGAGAGTCTATCTTTTATTTATTGTTGTTTGTATCAAGATTATGAATGAATAATGGATACCTCTGTGATGTGTGAATACATTTGTTTTCTTTTTTATACGTGAATTGGGAAACTGAATAGATAAATAGATTGCTAAATAAATTAACAACACACAAACAATTAAACAAATACACTGACTCAGTATCCTGATGTTGAATCTGAGTAATGGAAGCACCCTGGATATCATCACTAGCATGTGGAACAACTGTAACAACCGTATATGCTCAGTGATGACCTCACCGCTGAGCTGTGATTAAAAATACTTAAAAATAAGGAATATAAGTGTAAAAGTAGAGAGTAGCAGGCAAGATGATATAATATAAAAAAAGTGAAGGTGTCATGTAAGAGGCATCAATACTCTTATATAGAACAGATGGTGGCGGTAAAAGACAACTTGGATGTCAACCATCAACACAATTACAGAAGAAGAAGTAGTTGTGGTTCACATGCGCTATGAGTGAAGGTGCCAACGGACAGTAGGTCTTTTTCCCGCAACCAAAAAAGAGGTTGCCACGGCAACTGGCCACATAGAAAAACATGTGTTTCTGTGCCATCCCCTGTGTAAGCAATGGCCTCGGTCTGGGCTTTACTATGAAAATTGTCTGGCTCCGTTTACTGTTTGCAATGACAGTTAAAACATTAAGGGAATAATGAATGGCAAATACCATTGCACACGGCATCACGATGGTGCTGTATGGCATTAAAACGCTAATAGTAAAATTAACCGAATGTGATAATGTTACCATTCAGCCTATTGTGTGTTCTTCATGTTTTTGACCATCATGAATGAGTCAGAAATGATTTTACGTTGATGGTTTCTTGTAGCTTTCAGTTGATGGGAGTTGGGTCAGCCATCATATCCAGTAACATGGGGGATTGTATTGATGATGAGCTGCAGCTGAAACAATAAAGAAGCAAAATGGACTCTAAAGGAATTGATGACTTACATTGCTATTATACAGTGTCATAAGACAGTGGCTCTCAAAAGATCTGGGTTCGGGACCCACCATCACCTTTAAATGATAAGCCGGGAGCCAAATTGGGGTAAATGTTCAACTTCTCAAATTAATTTAATGAAATGGTGTATACAAATTCTCCTTCAAAATAAAAGCAAATGATTTCTTGTTGCCACTATTCTTCTAGGTCAAAGGTCCGCGACCCACTGATGGATCTGCAAATGGATCTGCAACCCAAAAGTGGGCCACGACCCATCAGTTTAGCATCACTGTTATAGGCGCACACAATGTATATGTTTTACAAAACCCGGCGATCCTGACAGAGAGCTCTTGGTCTTGCTGTGGAGCTCAACCCCTTGTCTTGTCATCTGTCATCTGTCATCTCATGACTGGTAACATTTCTGACACCATTACATGACTCCAGCCGCCGTGCACTGTACAAAATAAGAATAAAAATGTTTTTAAATCAATAAGCTTTTCGTTTTTCACCTTAGGCCCCGGTCGCCTATCTGCCTAGCCTTCCTCCCGACCTCTGAAGATGGTACAGAATGTGGTGGCAAATCTGCAGTCACTCCTCCGACATGGTTGCTGCCTGAATCAAATTGAAGTTACTAATGCCTGCCCACAGGGTGACTTCAGGGTCTGCACCCATCTGCTTGAACTCATTATGATGGCTTGCGCTCACTGTTGGCCTTCGAGTTTCTCCAAGAGACGTCATCTGGCATCAGCCTCACTGCACGTGATCTCTGCAGTCTCAGTCCAAACTGTTCCAAACTGATGTGCGAAACTAAATACAAGGAGCTTTCGTTTTCATTTCTGAAATAATCGTCTCATCTTTAGGTATATTTTGAGTCCTAACACCTCAATTCTATAGATTACTATGTATCATGATGTATTTAAAATCTATATCATTTTACATATGTGATATTTTACCCATGTACTTGCAAATAGTATTAAAAATGCTTTTCCTGTGGATATAGGACATATAGGACTTTGCAAAGTAATGTACAATCTAATCAACTAAATGTCAATTTAAATGTCTAAATATGCAATACGATAATAAGTTGTTCAACTGCCTGAACTCATCTTAATCTTTATTTACCAAAATAGTTAAAAAGACTTAAATGTAGCTATATAAAAAAACTTTGACATGTATTCCACACGACTGATGCAAAGCTGAACAAAATTCTCTGATGATCTAATTGGGTTTCTATCAATTTGTGGTAGCAGGCATTACAGCAGCCAAAATGCAGTAAAGAATAGCACAGGTAGAAATAGAATAGAATATCCAAGAATTAAAAATGAA
>JAFBJT010088983.1:166912-189238 GCA_016785325.1 Chascanopsetta lugubris
AGTTAAGACGTCATCAATCAGCTGATTAACCATCTCGTATAAAGACAACAGGCTAGCATGTAGTGTTGATGCTAAGCTAACAGCTCCTCAGAGGCTCAAAAAGAAATGGAACCTGCTCTAGAAAACCCCCGCACTGCTCCTTTAACACAGAGCCAGCGGACCGATGCTAACTACGTTTGTACTTATCGTCATGGTGACGGGACGTCTGTGATGTCACCAACGTCACAGGGTTATTTCATCATCCTGGAGCGAAGACGCCGCCTGATGATGTGGTGGTCGCTCTCTCTCTCCTCCGCCTCTCTGCTGACGATCTGAAACACAAACACCTCACGTTACCTCAGGCTTCCAACGCGCTGTGGTTGCCATGGTTACAGCGGCGGGCGTGTCCAGCCTCCGGGTCAGGGACGTGAGTAGACATGTTTAGTATCAGTCACATGACTCGAGGGGCTGCGATGAAGTACAGCGAGCACTTCCTGTCAGTGGGAGCTCACCCCCCTCTCTGACTCATCGCCGCCACCCTGTCTCCTGTTACTACAGGGACAGTCTACTTCCTGTTTACATTCACATGACCCCCCCCTCCCCCGTGTGTGGACACTCACTGGATGAGAGGGCATGTCCATAGGGGAGGAGATCTCAGGCCTGTAGAGCTTCTTCTTGTTTCTCTTTGCTCTCAGACTCAGTGATGAAGAGGAGGAGGAAGAGGAGGCAGCAGAGTCCACGTCCAGTCGTCCACTCACCAGACCCATCATCTTCTTGGCTGCCGAGACCAAACCATCAGAGTTTATCATCATCTCATGGAGACCACTGGGTTCGAGGTCCATTCAGAACTATTTGCTTGAATCAAACAGGTTTATTTCTATGTGACAGGAACCGAGACCTGGACCTGGACCTGGACCCGGACCCGAGTCTCTGCACCTTTTGTAAAACAAGTCCAGGACAGAGTCAGAGTCCAGGTGAGAATCAGCAGGAAAAGATCTACAACATTTCCAGTGAGTGAGTGAGTGAGTGAGTGAGTGAGTGGGCGTGGCCATGACAGGAAACAATTGGTGAGAAACAGGAAGTAAATGAATATCTCAGCATGAAAAGGAGGAGTACATGAAGAAGACGCAGATGAAGGCGTGTGTACTAGAACACGTGTGTGTGTGTGTGTGTGTGTGTGTGTGTGTGTGTGTGTGTGTGTGTGTGTGTGTGTGGCCGGCCTCCTGCTGCTGGTGAAGGGTCCTCTGACCTTTGGTTCCCAGCAGCGTGGGCGAGCTCTGCAGGAAGTCTCCGATCTTCTGCAGCGTTCCCTCCTTGCGGCTGCGGACGCTGCTGCTGGAGCCGTGACAACTGGCCGGAGACGAGAGCTGATCCGAGGGAAGTCAAACACAGTCATGGGTCACGCGACGTCACGTGAGAGGATGAACGATCATTTTCTGTACAGAAATGTTCACTCTGCATATTTTATACGAACACGTGTCAGAGCAAATATTCATGTTTATGCATGTGCACATGTATGTGTGTGTGTGTGTGTGTGTGTGTATTGTCACCTCCTCTTGGTGTGGGGTTAGCTTTGGCGTCACTTTGCTTCTTGTGTTCCTTCTGTTCTCTGCTTCCACCTCCTCCTGTCAAAACACACACACACACACACACACACACACACACACTCAGTGTCAGAGATAAAAAAACATGACAGAAACACGTGGAACATGGATTACAGATACATCAGTGTGTGTGTGTGTGTGTGTGTGTGTGTGTGTGTTGAGACATGATGAGTTGAATGAGATGATTCATGAGCTAAATGAAGAACATGTTGGAGTCACGTGTGTCAGCCAGGGGGCGCTGTGATGCTGCTCTGTAACTGTGTTTTCAAGCCCTGCTCACTATGACATCACAGAGTCCCGGACGTACATATATGGTCATTCTGTCCAGGCACTGGCTAAACCTAACCACGCCCTCCAAGCAGAGGGACACGCCTCTACCTGCTCACGGGACACAGTTTGAAGGCGGGGCTTCAAAGAGGTCAGCCAACCAGGAGAAAGTGGGCTTTTAGGGAGGGGGCGGGGCTTTGGGGTGGAAGTGAAGGTTTGTATCCGATACGTACAGTATTTAGATGAACAGGTCCGGTGTAAATATTAGTTGTCTAAGAAAGAGGAAATGAACGGAACGCTCTGATGAACAAGACGCGTAAACATCCTCACTGATGCGATGCCTCCCTCTGATTATGGGATGTAATCTAATCATGTGCATGTAAACGGAGGCTGAAGCCTCTTCTTCCATGATGAGGGAACATTATGACATCACAGAGACTCGGTGTCTCCTGTCCCACTCTGTCACGTCTGTGTCCGGTCCAATGAGACACGATGAGACCGACAGTGAACCAGGACGAGCGCAAAGAGTGAAGAACCATCACTGATGCTTACATCACTTCCTGTAGGAGTTTCACAGTAAAAGCCTGGAGTCGTGTTTCTTTGACTGAATTCATTCATTCGTTTTAACGAGTTTTTCTTTTTTTTTTATCACGACAGGAAACAGGAAGTTGTACAACTTCATCCTGTTGTGCCTCCGTGTTTGGACTCAGAAAACCTCATTAGTCTCTGAGGGGACGTTCAGTGACTTGAGCCTGTTGGTTGTTACTTTCACTGTGTCGCCATCTACTGTCAATGAATGGACTCATGTCTAAAGTACACACTGCACCTTTAAACGAAGAGACACTTGTGAAAACGACAGAGTCGCATGAGGATGAAAAATGTGATGAGGGTGAAAACATGAGGCTTAAAAAACAAGGATTTAAAGGGAAAGTACCTCATGAGTCGTTCGCCGTTTGCTCCTCCTGAAGATATGAGACTTTAAAAACAAAGATGGAGGTTAACGTCTGTGACTCACTGAGAGGTTTATAAAGACTGGGTTTTATAAAGACGGGGTTTTATAAAGACAGAGTTTTATAAAGACTAAACACTCATGGAGACATACAGGCCAACTGCAGGAGACGTGGAGTGAAGAGAAGCATCCACAGAGGGTTTGTTGGAGATTATATACACAAGAAAATATAAGCAGTTTTCTTTTTTCTTTTTAACACACTCAGTATTTCTTAATATCCTAAAAGAGCTGAAGGAAGAAATGGGAGGAGCTTAACATGGACAGGTCCAGTTTGATTAATGAGTGCTGTTGGTTTTTACCCTCGAGTGAGTTCGACTTAATTATCTCTGAGTGGCTGATGAACAGCATCTTCATCACACACTGCTCCGTGTGTGTGTGTGTGTGTGTGTGTGTAGAACACACTCGGCAGTTGTCACTGTGTTAGATGTTCATGTTGATCCTCTCTCTCTCTCTCCTCCACACATCCTTCCTCTTCCACCCCCCCAGTCTTGGCCTGCTCTTCTTTCTCCTCCTCCTCCTCCTCCTCCTAATATATTCGCTCTGTGCTTCCTCCACCTTCCTCTCAGCTCCTCTTCCTCAATTCATTTCTCTTTTAGAATAAAACTCACCCTCCCCTGTCCTCTCTCTCTCTCTCCCTCCCTCTCTCTGAATCAGTATCTCTGCAGGATTAATGTGGGTCACACAGCAGCCTCTTGAATGGGGGGAGGAGTTAACGTGTACAAAGAGAGAACAGAGGCGCGGCGGATCAGAATCAATGTGTCCAGAGATAATTCGGGCTTTTCATTCTTCAGACACGTGGGTTTTCACAGCGTCATCACTCTGCTGTGATTGTTCTGCAGTTTGGGCAAAAATACAAATTGGTCCGTGACTGCCTGCTTTAAAGAAACACGAAGCTCGACTGTCCCACATCCCAGAATAACGTTCCATGAGTCACATGGGTTCTCACTGACACCGACACCTTTTCATTTGGCCTGTGCTCGTCGCTTTCCGACATGTCTTTTCACATTTGTACTATTTTTTTTTCGCCAATTCAAATAATCGTTTAATCAAATCAAAGAAATTAAGCGATAGATTCATCGATTACAGAAATAATTTTTAACTGCAGCTCTCAGCGTGTTCCTGCAGCTCTCAGCGTGTTCCTGCAGGGGAAGCGTGTTTCTGCAGAAGCGTGTTCCTGCAGAGGAAGCGTGTTCCTTCAGTGGAAGCGTGTTTCTGCAGTGGAAGCGTGTTTCTGCAGTGGAAGCGTGTTCCTGCAGAGGAAGCGTGTTTCTGCAGTGGAAGCGTGTTTCTGCAGTGGAAGCGTGTTCCTGCAGAGGAAGCGGGTTTCTGCAGTGGAAGCGTGTTTCTGCAGTGGAAGCGTGTTTCTGCAGTGGAAGCGTGTTCCTGCAGAAGCGTGTTCCTTCAGAAGAAGCGTGTTCCCGCAGAAGAAGCGTGTTCCCGCAGAGGAAGCGTGTTCCTGCAGAAGAAGCGTGTTCCCTCAGAAGAAGCGTGTTCCTTCAGAAGAAGCGTGTTCCTGCAGAGGAAGCGTGTTCCTGCAGAGGAAGCGTGTTCCTTCAGAGGAAGCGTGTTCCCGCAGAGGAAGCGTGTTCCTGCAGAGGAAGCGTGTTCCTTCAGTGGAAGCGTGTTTCTGCAGTGGAAGCGTGTTTCTGCAGAAGAAGTGTGTTCCTGCAGAGGAAGCGTGTTTCTGCAGTGGAAGCGTGTTTCTGCAGTGGAAGCGTGTTCCTGCAGTGGAAGCGTGTTCCTGCAGTGGAAGCGTGTTTCTGCAGTGGAAGCGTGTTCCTTCAGAGGAAGCGTGTTCCTTCAGAGGAAGCATGTTCCTTCAGAGGAAGCGTGTTTCTGCAGTGGAAGAGTGTTCCTGCAGAGGAAGCGTGTTTCCGCAGTGGAAGCGTGTTCCCACAGAAGAAGCGTGTTCCCGCAGAGGAAGCGTGTTCCCGCAGAGGAAGCGTGTTCCCGCAGAGGAAGCGTGTTCCTTCAGAGGAAGCGTGTTTCTGCAGTGGAAGCGTGTTTCTGCAGTGGAAGCGTGTTTCTGCAGTGGAAGCGTGTTCCTGCAGAGGAAGCGTGTTCCTTCAGAGGAAGCGTGTTTCTGCAGTGGAAGAGTGTTCCTGCAGAGGAAGCGTGTTTCT
Source organism: Chascanopsetta lugubris (assembly GCA_016785325.1). NCBI lineage: Eukaryota > Metazoa > Chordata > Actinopteri > Pleuronectiformes > Bothidae > Chascanopsetta > Chascanopsetta lugubris. Next base: position 171,895 of record JAFBJT010088983.1, read on the forward strand.
GCAGTGGAAGCGTGTTCCTCCAGAGGAAGCGTGTTCCCGCAGAGGAAGCGTGTTCCTTCAGAGGAAGCGTGTTCCTTCAGAGGAAGCGTGTTCCTTCAGAGGAAGCGTGTTCCTGCAGACGCGTGTTCCCGCAGAGGAAGCGTGTTCCCGCAGAGGAAGCGTGTTCCCGCAGAGGAAGCGTGTTCCCGCAGAGGAAGCGTGTTCCCGCAGAGGAAGCGTGTTCCTGCAGAGGAAGCGTGTTCCCGCAGAGGAAGCGTGTTCCTGCAGAGGAAGCGTGTTCCTGCAGAGGAAGCGTGTTCCTTCAGAGGAAGCGTGTTCCTGCAGAGGAAGCGTGTTCCTGCAGAGGAAGCGTGTTCCCTCAGAAGAAGCGTGTTCCTTCAGAAGAAGCGTGTTCCTGCAGTGGAAGCGTGTTTCTGCAGTGGAAGCGTGTTCCTGCAGTGGAAGCGTGTTTCTGCAGTGGAAGCGTGTTTCTGCAGTGGAAGCGTGTTCCTTCAGAGGAAGCGTGTTTCTGCAGTGGAAGCGTGTTTCCGCAGTGGAAGCGTGTTCCCACAGAAGAAGCGTGTTCCCGCAGAGGAAGCGTGTTCCCGCAGAGGAAGCGTGTTCCCTCAGAAGAAGCGTGTTCCTGCAGAGGAAGCGTGTTCCTGCAGAGGAAGCGTGTTCCTGCGGCTGCGTCATGTTATTCCTCATGTTGAGGTGAAAACACGGAGCAGGTGCAGAGATGAATTGGAGAGAGCAGGTGTTCTCATGCCTCAGCTCTCACTGAGGAGTCATTGTTTATAAGGTGAGCAACACGCTGCTATGACATCATCTGTGACATCATCATCTGTGACATCACCATCTGTGACATCACCATCTGTGACATCACTCAGGCCGCCATGAAGCCACAGGTGGAACAGTCACAGACCTCAGCTCTGTTCACCTTCACAGGAAGTGAAGGACAAACAGTCATGTGACACACTGACCTGTCCTCTACCGTGCGTTTGTGTGATTCATGACCAATGAGAGCTCTGCGTGTGTGTGTGTGTATGTGTGTGTGTGTGTGTGTGTGTACACGTGTCTCATGTTGCGTGTCACAGCTCAGGGACACAGATGTAACAGAGGCACGGTCCCACCTCCCTCACATCCCTGCCAACAAGCGCAGCCCACCACTGCCTTTAAAAAAAACCCCATCCCAGTCAGCTGTTGCCATGACAACAACCTTCAAATGACACCCGGCTCATTTTTGGCCCAACTTTGGCAGAGACGAGGCCGGGCGGCGGCTCGGGGCCTCGGGTTCTTACCTTCTCCATGTCCCCGCTCTTCCTCTTGCGAGCAGAGCGCGTGATCTTGACGGTGACGGCGCTCTGCTCCCCTTGGCGCCGCAGCGCCATGCGGTTGGGCTGCAGAGGGCTGAAGGAGATCTCCAGCTCCGGCCGAGGGAAGCGCCTGGTCCGTCCGTTCTCTGTGGAGATCTCCGACGATTCCAGGACGCACGGGAAACCCGCTGAGCCCTGTGACACACACACACACACACACACGCAGGTCTGAGGTCAGAGGTCACCCGAGTGCGAGTTGGCCTGTCACAGGCTGCAAAGTGTCCATCGCCATGACAACCGCGTTTCGAAGCACGATGTGGCGTGCTGAACTCACCTGGCTGCTGACGGAAGCTCTGGCCTCCCTCCGTCCCTCCGACTTCCTGTTGATGGTTTCACTCTGGGGTTTCCCGGTCAGAGTCGCAGGGCTCTCACTGCCGACAGTCTGACACGGACACAACGGGACATTGTAGATCATGTGATGTGATGAATCATCAGTGGAACATGACTTTGATCCATCATTTGGTTCCTCACGGACCATGAACAAACACCCAGGGCGGGTGTCAGTCAAGAGACCACGCCCCTAAATATGCGCAATTTCAAAGGTTCAAACTTTAATCGTGTTTCATTCACCATTTTAACATGGGAGTCTAGGGGGGGTTTGCTCCCTTTTGGACTCAGCCCCCAGTGGTCACGCTATGAACTGCACGTTTTTTTCACTTCCTGCTGTGCCTCATCCGTCCGCACCGGAGGCTGACCCCCCGGTCATCTCTCCGACCCACCTGTGTGACACTGGACGCCTTCACTTCCTCCTTCAGCCGCTGAATCTCCGCCTCCTTCTCACTCAGCGCCGCCTGCAGCTCTTCCACGCCATCGCTGCGCCCAACGCCACTCTGAAACAGGAAGTTCATCCACTCTTAGGCGATACTTCTGTCGAACCGTCGAAGCCTCACAGGCAGCCTCCGTCGCAGACCACCGCACTGAACGCTGAGTGAGCCGACACTGACCTCTGGTGGCGGCTGGGTGGTACTGCAGCGCAGCTCCTGGATGAGTTTGTCCTTCTCTGCCTGACTGCTCAGGAGTTTGTGCAGCTGAACCTCCAGAGCAGAGACCAGAGCGTCTCTCTCCTTCCTCCACCGCTCCATGCTCTCGTCTTTCTCTGCCAGCTGGGCCGACAGCGCCTCCTGGTGGAGATGGGAAAGACGACGTCAGGCTTCTGTTAAGTCTCGTTTTAGCCTCACAGAATCATTTTAGTAAACAAGTTACCCGTACAAATATGCAAATTACACGCAAATAAGTAATGTCTGTATTACTTGTTGATGTTGGACCCGTCTCAGAGGTTTAACGGTTCGGACCTCAGCTCCTCTCGGGTCACATGTTCACCCACTCACCATGTGACTCTGCTGGCGAGTGAAACGTTCTCGCTCCTCGGCAAACTTCCTCATCTCCTGGTTCCTCTTGTCCTCCGCCTCCTTGGCCTGACCAATCAGAGACAGCTTGTCCTCCAGCCACCTCTTCCTCTCGGCCTGATGTTTGTCCACACACATCTGGAAACATCATCTCCGCCGTTACCATCTTTTGGTCCGAGTGAGGTCAGCGGAGCAGAAACGAACCCGACAACACATTTACCTTCAGCTCATCGCGAGCCTGCGCAGCTTCCTGTTTGGTCCGGTCGAGGTCGTGGTCATGTGACGGAGCGAGGACCCGGGGGAGAGCGTCTGCGCCTCTGTCCTGCTGCAGCAACGCCCCCTTCAATTTCTCCACCTCTGAAAGGATCAAATGAAGACGCGTTTACTTCAGTCACACCAGTTAGAACTTCACTTCCTGTCTGTGAGCAGACGCGCTCTCACCGTCGCTCAGCTCCTGGATCAGCTGGAGCTTCTCCTCCAGAACCTCCTCCATCTGCGTCTGCGTCTCCTCCTGCTCCGTCAGAGCCGCACGCATGTCCTCCATCACACGCTCTTTAGCTTCCAGCTCTGCAGATCAACAAGGTGCAGGCTCAGCTCCACATGTAGCGTTCAGCACACACGTGTGGAACGACACACGTGTGGAACTGAACATGTCACAGTGAGCATAAAGACGAGACAATGACAAGTGGACATGCAGGCAGACGGACGGACAGACAGACATGAAGACAGACAGACAGACGGACAGACAGACAGACATGAAGACAGACAGAGACATGAAGACATGAAGACATGAAGACAGACAGACAGACAGACAGACAGACAGACAGATTCACCTTTACAGGACTTCTGGTAGAGCTCCAGCGTCTGGTTGGACTTTGTGTCACATGACTGCTCCTGATGACAAACCCAACATGAGAACATCACCACATGACGTACTGTTAAACAGACAGAGGGGGGCGCTGTTGTGAGGACGAGGGTCTGGTTTGATCAGTCGGAGACGAGAGTTTCACCTGTCTGAGTTGTTGGATGGTTCGGTCTCTGCTGGCGACGTCAGACTGAAGCTGCTTCCTGGTTTTCTCACAGTCCGACAGTTTCTGTCTCACGACCTTCTCCTCCTCCCTCATCACAGAGACCTACACACACACACACACACACACAATTATTTTCTTTAAAGTGAATATGTGAACTCAGCTGCTCCTACTGGTTGCTCATTTGTGTGTGTGTGTGTGTGTGTGTGTGTGTGTGCGTGCATGCATACCTCCCTCTGGACCTGCTGGACCTGTTTCTTGTAGTCTGCCAGCTTGTCCCTCAGGTCCGAGGCCTCGTCCTCTGTCCTCTGGAGCTGCAGACTGAGACTCTGCACCTTCTCCGAGTCCTGCTTCATGTCCTCCTTCAGTCTGGGGGACGATGAGACGAGCGAGGACGGGACAGATGAATGAAACAAGTCCTCGGGACGATGTCGGACTGTGGATGTTGATGAATAAGTGAAAACGTCTCACCTGATGATGTCATCGCGTCTCTTCTCCAGCTCCTCGTCCTTCTGAGCGATGGCCTCGTGAGCGACCGCCAGCAGCTCTCTGCGTCGCTCCGCCTCCTTGCGTCGGGCCTCCTGCACCGCCTGGATGTCGTCCTCCTCCCGCCGCTCTAGCGCCTCCTGCAGGCTCTTCTGCAGGGCGGCTACCTGGGCGTCCTTCTCCTGCAGCTTCCTGTGCAGCTCGGCAGACGTGGTCTCCTCCGCTTCCTGCTTCCTGTCCCTCTCCGAGGCCGTCGGCTCAGAGGCAGGTCCTTGCTTCTCCTCCGGGTTGGAGAGTTGTGCTCTCAGGGCCGTCACCTCTGTCTGGAGGTCAGAGTTCAACCTCTTTAATTCTTCTGCAGAGCTGGAAGACCCTTGGAGCTCTGCCAGCTGAGCTGTGAGGAGCTGGACGGTCTCTTCCCGTTGGCTGATCTTCATCTTCAGCTGCTCTGTGAGCGGCTCAGAGGTTTCCTGTTCACTCACTTTGTGCTTCAGCTCCTTCAGAAGGTTCTGAGACGCCACTCGTTCTTCCTGTAGCTCCGCCTCCAGCTCCTCCACACGTTTATCCGACCTCTGCGTCCGTTCCTCCAGTTTCGCTCGGAGCTGTTCCACTTCCTCTTTGGAAGAACGCTCCTGAGTCTCGAGTTTGCTTCTCAGCTCCTCCAGCCTCTGTTGTGACATCACTTCCTGCTCCTGAAGCTTCTTCCTCAGCTCCTCGGCTTCTGGCTGTTCATGATGAGCGTGTGTCTCCTCCAGCTGTCGCTGCAGCTCCACAGTGCGTCCGTGCTCCTCCTGCTGTTTCTCCTTCTCACGGCTCAGATCCGTCCGGAGCTCGGACACTTGGTCTCTGAGCTGCTCTCGGAGGCCGATGGACGTCTGCAGCTGCTGCTTCAGCTCCTCAGCTTCCAGCTTCAGGCTGTGGATGTGAGAGTCCTTCTCCTGGATCTGCTGCGAGTGCTGGTGGATCTGGCCCTGGGCCTGTTCAGCTCGCTGGGTCCCGCTCCTCACCTGCAGGTGGAGGCCAGTTCATACTTTAGTTAGAGACACAACCTGAGGTTCTCTGTCCGGAGGAGACATCAACCAATACAAGTTCACACTCGTCACCTGATGCTCTGCAGCTTCCAGTCTGGAGGACAGATCTTTGACTTCCTGTCTCAGTGTCTCCACCAGCCGCTGCCTCGTCTCTCTCTCCTCCTCCAGCTCGCTCGTCTTCTTCCTCTCCGCCTCCAGAAGAGAGCGAACCTCTTCTCCGACGCTCCTCCGCTCGGCCAGCGCCTCCTCTCTGCTTCTCTTCGCCTCAGCCAGAGCTGACACCACTTCCTGTTTGTGTGTCCTCTCCGACTGGAGGGACGCCAGCAGCTCGTCTCTGCCTCGCCTCAGCTCGCTCACCGTGGCGACGGCGTCCTCCCTGGCTTTCCTCTCCTCCTCCAACGAGGCCAGCGCCTCCTCTTTGCCCGAGGTCTGGTACTCCAGAGCGGAGAGGACGTCCAGTCTGGCTTCCTTCTCCTTCTGCAGGGCGGACAGCGCCTCCTAGGTGTCGGGGAGAGATCAACCAGAGAGATGCGATTGTCATTTGAAGGTTGTAAACTTCACTCTGATCATCTGTGAGGAGACACCAGGAGAGACACGCCTCCTCCTGGTCACATGACTCTAACCTGCAGCTCCTCGCGCTCAGCGGAACTCTCCTGGCGGCCTGCGGAGGGTCTGGGCGCCGCCGCCTGCAGGTCGTCCACTCGCTGACGCAGCTGCGCAACCTCGGCCGATTTCTGCTGCAGCTGAGACACGAGGCTTCTCTTCTCCTCGTCCTCTTCTTCTGTGGTTTCACCTTGAGAATGAGGACGTGCAGCAGGAAGTAGAATCGGTGAGGCGCTGCTTGCTCTGGACTCGGCGATGGATGGATGTCGTTTCCTCACCTCGGTGTTTGTGAGGCTCCTCCCCTTTCCTCTGGCGCAGCTCCATCACTTTCCTCTGCAGCTCCTCCACGGCTGAACTCTGACCCGAGCCCAGACAGCAACACACAGCCTCGGCCACTCTCTGTGCGTCCAACAGGTCTGAGGGGCGGGGCTCCTGAAGGACCCAGGAGACGTCGCACTGATGACTCAGACATGTCACCTGTATCATACGTGACCAAATCATAACGCACGCTATCACATGGAGCTGCGCAAAGGTCGTGACCTTCGACTCCGAGAGATAAGCCACGAGTGAGAGGAGCCACTCGCATGTTGTTTGGATTTCACTTCTCACAACAGTTCAACACACAACAGAGAAGGTGTGTGTGTGTGTGTGTGTGTGTGTGTGTGTTACCTGTGTGTCGCGTGCAGCTCCACCTTCGGTCATTTTATCGATGAGGTTTTTAAAGATCTCCAGTCTCCGTTCTGCTCGTTCTTCCAGGATCTCTCTCTCCCTCACCAAGCGCTCACTGACACACACACACACACACACACACACACACACACACACGTTATGGTTGAACGTGACTTTACATCAGGAGTAAAATATAAAAACCTTCATACTTGTAGTCGCTCTGCATCTCGGAGAAGAGCTCGGAGAACTCTCTGCTGATCTCCTCCCTCACTCGAGCCTCCGTGAGCAGAACCTCCGCTCGCTCCTGCTTCAGCTGCACCTGCAGCTGCCTCAGCAGCGCCACCTGCCTCTGAGGAGCAGCACAACAGGAAAGGTCATCACTTAAAGTCTGACCTCTTCTTGTTCCTGTCAGAGTGACACCTCCTGTCATCATGTTGAGTATTAATTAGAATCATTTGTGTCAGCCAGGGGGCGCTGTGATTATAACTGTTTTTTTAACCCCCCCCCTGCTCTCTATGACATCATGGCGCCCCCCCGACGGACATATATGGTCATTTGCTCACTAAGGAACTTGACCACGCCCACCAAGCAGAGACATGCCTCGACCTGGTCATGCAGCATGATGTGAAAGCGGGTATCAAGAGGTCAGCCAATCAGGAGGAAGTGGGCGGGGCTTTAAAGGCATACAGGCTAATTACAGCCGTTTGAGACGTGGAAGTGAAGGATCGATAGAGTTTGAATCAGATATGTACAGTAAAAGACTTATACAGCATCGGACATGTACAGTAAGAGATATGAACCAAAAACACCTCGTAATATCACATATCAACACCCATGTGATTTTCTAGATGTTATTAAATAGCGGTCATTTTATAGGATCATTTAAAGTTGTTAGTGAAAATGATAATAAACAACAAAATAGAATATGTTGATGTGTTGCTCTGATGATCAGACTCATGTCAATGAACTCAGATGAGTCAATTTAATCAACTGTGTCTATATAAAATATTTCAGAGGATTCAATGATTCCTGACCTGGTGGGTCTGTCTGCTGATGAGGATCTTATCTTCATCCTGGTTCTCGCTCTGGTCCATGGTGTCCTCCATCATGTTCTGGTCCGTGGTGTCCTCCATCATGCTGTCCTCCTCCTTGTCCTCATGGTCCACGTCCTCCTGCACAAACACAGCGAAGGTGTCACGGGACGTTAAAGTCTGTCCCTCTCTGTCCACGTCCGACTGCTTCAATTCATTCCTCCAGCTCTTTACGGATCATTTAAATATCTACAGAGGCACAAACTCTCTTTTCTCTCACTGAAAGTGTATTTAACCCTGAAAGGAGGAAAAGGAAGAATAGGACTCATGCAACATCATAATCTGGAGTGTAAGAGCCCACCTGTACATCCTCCAGGCTGCTCTCCCAGCCAATCAGAGAGCTCCTCCTGCCGCTGCGAGGACGCTTCCTGTCTGCGCCGCTGACTAAGAGGGAGGAGTCACAGGTGGAGCTCTGAGGTTTCGAGGGAAGAGGCTTTGAGGACAAAACCACGACCTGGAGACAGACGGAGAGTCATGTTAGTTCATTCGTGAATCTGATGACGAAGGACGATGTCACACTCACACATTCTGATCACACACTGACTTTAAAAAGCAAACTCTTACAGTCGATTTCAATCTGCAGAAATGATTGACATTTGAATAAAGAAGAGGAAGAGGACGCGCTCATCGCAAGGTTTACGTGGACAAACAACGAGGACGCGCAGACGGGAGAGTGGACACACCTTCTGAGCCACGGCGGAGAACTTGAGGACATTGAGGGTCTCGTCGTACATGGAGGAGCAGGGGTTAATGTTGACGATCATACAGGCTCGACCACGCCCGCTGAAGAAGCTCTGCAGGTAGTGGGTGAGCTTGCTCTCTCTGAAGGGGACGTGCTGCAGCAGCCTGGAGACCACAGACACCCACATCACCGTCTCTCCAAGCACGAGCGGACCCCTCTTCATTCTGCACATCCACCTGCTGCGTCTCCTGATGACGCTCCTGCAGCTCATGTACATGTGTATCTTGATCTAACTGACGTGATGCGATTCAGACAGGATCGATCTCCTGGATTTGGAATTCTTATTTCGGATATATTCGTTACCCCTCAGATTTCAGGGGGATGTTTATGAAAAGACCTTCAGGTTTCACCGTGAGTTTACACTTTGCAGCTTGAATCTCACTGCGTGAATGTGTGTGGTGTCTTTATAATGACAGAGTCCTCAGCAGCGGCTGCACTTCACTTCTGGGATTCGCCCAAAACAATGTGTTAATGGAGTTTTTTTTTTTCTTAAACATCTAAATATTATTATATCTAAATATATAAGCTATGAGCAGAGTGTTTTGATGTTGACGTCAGACCAGGAGACACATTGTAATTATGCTATTATTATCATATTGTTTCTCTTTGCTTTACGAAGACTCAAATAGCCACCCTGCTACTCCCTTTGTTACCACTAGAGCGAGCCAGGAGCCGCCACAGTGCCCAGCCCGCCTCTCCTGCGTGCTGCCGCCTGCTGGTGATGAGTGGAAGTGTGGGAGGAACAGACCTGGCCTGCTGGTTGTGTCTCAGAGCGTTGATGCACTTCCCCAGGATGAGCAGAGACGTGTTGATGTTTCCCGCCTCTTTCAGCCGCTCGCCTTTATTCTGGGTCTTGGCGCATCGCTCCGAGCCGGCGAGGTCACACATACACAACCTGACCACACGTGAGGCCGTCAACGTCAACGACTTCGCTCAACACTGGCGTTCATCAGCGCAGTCCGATTCTACGTGTACTGTGGGACTCACTCGCTGACTGTGTGGACCCTGGGAGTTCCTGTGTCCTCGATCTTCAACACTCGAATGGAGAAAATACTGTGACTGCAGAGACGGAAACAATAAAGAGCGATGAAGATGAAGATGAAGATGACGAAGATGACGGTGGTGGCGATGGTGATGATGCCACAGTGACACAGTCCTCTCACCTCCTGCTGGACAGCTGGTTGAGTCGTGTGGAGGAGAAGCTCTGGTTCTTCTTGCCCAGCTTCATCACCTTGAAGGCCTCCTCTGAGCTGCTGACCTGAACCCAGTGCAGATCTGACCCCGAGGTCGACACATTTTCAAATCATCAGACTGAACTGCGTTCACGTACTTTCATTTCATTGCTCTCGATGAGGAAAATCCCCCCCCCCCTCTCTCTCTCTCTGACCTTTGACGAAGGCGTTGCCCTTGACGTCCTGCGACAGGCGCAGCACCGCCCTCCTCGGCGCCGCGCTGGGCGCCGCCTCCAGGAGGTCGTGAATGTTCTCGTTGTAGATCTCGCAGAAGGAAACCCAAACGGAGAACTTTGTGTGTGGCTCCGCCTCCAGGCCGATTGGATCTTGTGCTGCCACGGTGGAGGTGAGGAGGGAGGATCCTTCAGAGAGAAGAGGAATACGACATGAACACCAGGTGTCACCGAGCCATGACTTCCTGTGCCCTGAAAGAACACGGGATGAAGTTCAACGTACTTTACCTGACACATCAACAGAGTGAACATATCTACCTTCCAACAGAGTATTATGGGCTGGAGTCAGCAGGCTGACGTTGATCCTGTCGCTCTGAAAAACATATTTTCCACTTGTAAAAAGAGGACAAACAAAGAGACAAACCAAAACTTTAAACTTGTAGACTCGGCATCGTCTGCTTTCAAATATGACCGTGACCACCAGGGGGCAGCATGCGTCTCAACTGCCCGTGAAGTCCTTACCTCTTTCATCTGCTTGAAGAGGTTCCTCTTGAAGAGCTCCTCCTCCTGCTGCTCCTCTCTGCTGAGTCGTGAGAACTCCCGGCAGCGGTGAGGTTTGATGCTGGTGCCGGTGAAAACCCGACCCTCGATGCTGCTGAAGATGACGTCCAGAGAGCGGGGCAGGATCCCGGCATCAGCGTCTGGACCTGGATCCAGAGGAAAACACCGTCACTTCACATCCCTCCTCCTCCTCCTCCTGGTAATCATGGATCTCCAGAAGCGGAGGAGGACCACCAGGAGCTTCACGTCCTCCGGACCTCAACTTCCACCTGAGCCCTCAGAGGCGCAGACAGGGTCTGAACCAGGTGGATGTGAAGGGGGGAGATGAACAGACCTAAGAAGGTGAAGGTCTTCCCAGCGTTGGTGACTCCGTAGGTGAAGACCAGTGAGTTTGCTCCTTCCAGAACATCTTTCACCAGGTCCTTCACGGTGCCTTCAAACAGCTGCGTCTGTGAGGTGTCAGGACCGAACACCTGGGGAGGCAAACACACCAGGACCAGGACCAGGACCAGGACCAGGACCAGGGTTCAGCTTCTGCATCAGAGCTACACCGAAACCTTCAGAATGTCACCATGTGTCATGACAACGCAGACCACACCAGCTGTGATTGGTTTCGCTTAGTGGCAGTCAGTGTCCTGACTCCGCCTCCCGGCGCAGAGGCTGGAGTCGGGCCTTGATTCACCGTGTGGACAGACGAGCGTGAGAGGATGAATGTGATGAGACCGAGGAACCAACCTGAGAGAAGTGGAAGCGTTGTCCCATCTGCGGCAGAGACTTGTCCGCGCTCAGCCGGGACGAGAGGGACAGACACGGAGGTCTGAGCAGGACGGAGTCCGGAGGCTCCATGGAGACAAAGTCCTGTCAGAGACATGTCTCTGTTTGTCAAATCACTCTGAACCGTGAGAGAATGGAGAGTTTTCTTTACGTGCGACCAGCTGTTAGTTTGAACCTGTGACTCTCCACGGCTGCCCTCGACGGAGGTGAAAGGTCGTATGCGGAGGTACACCTGCAGGTGTTCCCTGTCCTCCATGATGCTCGGCTGCAGGACGACAACAGACGCCATTTCAGATTCCGGCCACAGAGACGCTTTGCACAATCTACCTCACGTCCAACGACCTCTGAGACTTTGCACAGATTCGTGGAAGACGCGCGGGAGTGAAACGACCTGTGAAGCTGTGATCAGAGGACACTGCGATGAGTCTCTCTGTTCTTTCCCTGTTTTACCTGCGGGGGCGCTACAGCGCTGCATTCTGCCGCAGAGACGTCCCCCTTCAGCTCGTCCGCCTCCGACGCCTCTGGTTTGTCAGCCTGGTGGCTCGGGCTCGATTCCATCATCCTGCGACCGCACAGAGGACGAGATCAAAGTCACATGACCACATGATGATGAAACCTGGATCAGCTCGCGTTCAAACTCGACAGGTGTTTAGTTTGTCCGTTCTGGGCTCCTGTAAAAATATGGTGGTGCAACATGGCGCCTTCTAGTGGAGAGGAGCTGCTCCTGGAGAGTCATGGCAACAGTTCATAGAGAGAGAATGTGACACACTGCACCTTTAATGGACAGATTGTGTCTTGTGGCCCTTTTTATTAAATATAGTTGAAAATTGAGTTAATTACAGTAAAATGTTAAAACCACAGTGGAGCAAAGGAACGTCATCATATACTTTTACAGGTAACCGAGGTGAACGTGTGACGTCACTTTGATTCAGGCATATTCAGATGATGACGCATGAACAGGTTAATCCGGTAGCAGAGGCAGGACACCTGTGACGTCTCACCGGTTGTGTACCGGGTCTATTCCCGGTCAAACCCACGCGGGTTCGTGTTCGCAGGAGGAAACGTTCCAGCACAACGAACCACCGGGAACCGCAGCTCAGGCTAACTGCTAAGTGTTGGCTAACGGCGACATTAAACAGGAAAGCTGCCCTCGTTAGCCATGCTAAGCTAACCGCTAACATGCTAGCTAGGCACTGACACCTAGCTATTTGTAAAAGTTGTTCAAAAGCGAATACGTAACGGTGATCCGTGGCGGGGTCCAATCAGCGTCACTCACCGGACACTCACACCCGGGACATGGGCTCCGGACACGGGCAGGGTCTGAGTATTAGCTCGCAGAGCCGCGGAGCTTCACAACAACACCACACTGCCGCCTCTCGGTTTGAAAGCGACCAATGGGCGTCAGGTAACATGTGCGCATGCGGGGTTTGTGAGATGCGTTCAGGGAAGACCGGTCACGGTCGAACATTTGACGATCTCGTCAAAGAGTTTCACGCAGTGATGCGTTCATGGTGCCGGGTTCACACTGAGGATTCATCCGCAGGAGGGTCCGACAAAATCACTAGAGCTGGAAAAACAACAGGACGTTTGAACCAATGAGACAATAATGAGACCGTTTGTGACAATTAAAGGTGCAGTGTGTCACATTCTCTCCAACATTAAAGGTGCATACGAAGGTTACCAGACAGACGACTTTATTAATCCCTTTGGGGGTTCGCCTTGGGGAAATTGAAACTTCATCACCCACAGCAATGTTAGATACAATTTTAAAAACAATAAAACAAAAAACAAAAAAAAACAATAACATAAAAGACAATAAGCAAAAAAAAAAAATAATAATAATAATTTATATATATATATATATATATATATATATATATATATAGACTAAACTAAATCAAATAAAATGTTGTTTATTGCATATGTACTTGTGATCTGTGAATTGTGGACAGTTGTTTATTTTTTGTTCATGCATGTACATGCAATACATTCTCCTACTCCTCCAGCCTCCTCCTCAGAGGGTCGTTCTTCCAGTTTGTTTCGTCACACACTTGAGCTGCAGCTGAGTGGAGCAGACAGTCGATCGGGTCATCATGGCTGTGAACATCCCTGGGCTGATCGCCATGGTGGTTTTCTACCTCATGGTCTTCGCCACTGGAATTTGGGCCTTTTTCAAGTCTAAGAGGGAGCAGAAGAAGAGTGGAGCCACTGAAATGGAGATGGCATTTCTGGGAAACCGGAGCCTCAACTGGGTGGTTGGAATCTGCACCATGACAGGTGAGAACGGGGCAAGGACAAATCTGTCAATTTGCTTGGTAGCATTGTCTAATTATTGACAATAGAATCAGTCAACATTGCTACTACCACTACTTCCAATTATATGATAATGATATGAACGACAGTAATACAAGGAGGCGGCAGAGGCTGAGTTGGTAGATCAGCTTCTTTTGGAAGCAAAGGTGGTTGGTTCGAAACCAGCCTGTCACTGGCAACAACACTGATAACCCCATGGCCCAATGGGCTCTGGCAGAAATCCCCCGTGACCCGGCTCTCCAGATAAGCGGATGAAGATGACATGAGGTCTAGCTGGAGTATGAGGGAAGCTGAGGAGGTTGAAGAGCGGGATTTGTGGTGAAGTGGTTCACTGAAAAGGCGGAATGTGTTTTTCGGTTGTGATTTTAAGTCCTTGAGTCGTGTTCATCGATATGAACCCGAGCGTGTTACCAACAATGAGGAAGCAGATAGACCCTTTTTTAACAAGCCTTGTTTACTGGCACAAAGCAGGCAAACAAAAAGGTATAATCCAAAGGCAGCATCGTAATACAGGAACCAGACGAGGCTACCGGGTGCAGGGGACGGGAGCCGGTCAGGACCAAACAGGGTCAAAGCCGGGAGATCGGGGGAGTAATGAAGGGGAGAGCGGGACTGTGACTCTGCCGCTTCCAAATCAAACAAATATCGTATCATGTGGGTGAAGTGAGGAGTTTATTTCGAAGGCCCACTGCTGCTGCGCTCCAGCGCCGTCCTCTGCTCCCCGTGACACTTTGTGAATATCATTACTTTGTTCATAAACTGGTCTAAAGTCCAGCGGGGGACCACTGCTCCCGCAACAACCGCTGCCCCCGTTTAGATCACTGCCCCCCATGTAAACATGCGTTTACGCAAATGTTGTTGGTCACAGTAAAATACCCCTGAACGTATCGTTTGAGGGCTATAGACATAGAGTAATAGAGTATACAGAGTATAACACAGTATACAGAGTATTTCCTGTTGGCATGTTCATGGACAGATTCCTCTTCCCTCTGCAGCGACGTGGGTGGGAGGCGGCTTCATCGTGGGCACCGTCGAGATGGTTTACACGCCGTCGATGGGAATGACCTACGGTCTCCTGATGATGCTGGGATACAGCCTCTCCTTCATCATCTGTAAGTTTCCGCTTGTAACGGCCGTGTGTTTGTCCGGATGCATTAAAGGTGCAGTGTGTAGCGTGTGGCACCATCTAGCGGTGAAGTGTCCTCCTCCTCCAAACATGTGTTAGAACCTATGTCAGGCTTCAGTTCTCGTTCACACGCTGCAGGTGTTTCGTTTGTTCATTCTGGGCTCCTGTGAAAACATGGTGGTGCATCATGGCGCCCCCTTGTGGAGAGGAGCTGCTGCGGGTGTCAGTGTAAAAGGTCATAGTCCTGACAACAAGGGTTTGGGTGATTGTACAAAGGTAAAAACCTTTTACGTGTTTGATGTTTGGTTTCTGACGGAAGAAATAGATCTGACAGACAGTCGGTCTCCCCCATTCGTGTCTCTCTACCTGTCTCTCTACCTGTCTCTCTCCTCCTACCTGTCTCCTGTCTCACCTCCAGGTGGCCAGGTGTTTGCCAAACCTCTGAGGGACATGAAGTGTATCACAATGATGGACACTTTTCACATCAAGTATGGAAAACACGTGACAGCTGGACTGAGTCTGCTCTCAGTGCTGAACGACCTGATACTTGTCCCCCTGGTCTTCATTTGTTTGGGTAAGTGCTGAGGGAGGAGAAGCTCAGTCAGGTTCAAGTGGACTCCCACTGATACACGGTGATCGACAGGTGGAACCATGAGTGTGGTCCTGGACCTGTCCTACATTGCGTGTGTGTGGGTCTCTGCTGCTGTGGCCATCATCTACACCCTGATGGGAGGTCTCTACTCTGTGGCCTACACTGACATCATACAGCTGCTCCTCGTGTTTATTAGCATGGTGAGTGACCTCTGACCTGTTCTCCGGCCCGGGGTCTTACAAAACCCCTGCAGACTGAATTGATCTTAGACTGTATCCATCTGGTACAAACCCTCTGGGGATGGCCTGTATGTCTGTGAAGCCTTGCCCCCCTTCCCAAAAGCCAACTTTCTCCTGATTGGCTGACCTCTGGAGGCCCCGTCTTCACAACATACCACATGAGCAGGTAAAGGCTTGTCCCTCTGATTGGTGGGTGTGGACGAGTTTCCCACTGCCTGGAGCATATGTGTAGGTCGGGGGCACCGTGATGTCAGAGTGAGCAGGGGTGGGAGCGCCCCCTGGCTGACACAGAGGCAATAAACAGGACGTGTCACTCTGACAGGAAGCAGAAGAAGAAGGGTGGTGTCAGAGATCTTGTCTTTGACTGACGTGTCCGTGTGTCTCTGCAGTGGCTCTGTGTCCCCTTCGTCCTGATGAACCCCAACACCCTGGACATCAGTCAGACCCTGACGAACAACACGTTGCACGCCCCCTGGATCGGCACGCCACAGCTGGAGAAGACCTGGCTCCTCATTGATGACTTCTTAAATTTTGTCAGATAAAAACTCTCACCGTCGAGACTTCATCATCACAGCGCTCAAAAGTCTGAGCGCCGCGACTCGCGCTCCCACCTGAAACTAAACCAGCGGCCTCCTCTTGTTGTTTTGAAGGGCCTGGGCAGCACTGGATATCAGTTCCTGCATCAGAGGACGTTAGCCTGTTCCTCTTTAGCCACGGCCAAGCGCACATGCTACGTCGCCTCTGTCCTCATACTGGTGTTTGGAACCCCCCCCATCCTTATTGGTGCAGCTGCTGCATCTACAGGTACTGACCCTCTCTGAGCCTCACCCTCTGCTTCCCCATGTGAAGGCTCAGAGTCCAACAGGACCATCATCTAACCCCGACCCGTCACCAGACGTGGAGGCGCACGCTAACTTTAGATAGACTGGCTTCTCTCACAACAGCCCCGTTCTCTGGGGCTCGCTTACACCTGCAGGTTTTGTTTGTTTGGTTTTCTCTGTTTTGGGAAAGTTAAGAGTTTGAGCGCATGATCCAACCGTCTGTCAAACAAACACCAAAAACAGGTTTTCACACCCTGCGATTAGTCAGCGCTCAAAGTCACTGGAGGAATGTGAATTCACGTCCCCTGCGTCCTCCGCCTCGTCCCTTGCCTCTCTGTCTCTGTCTCTGACTCTGGCTCCGTCTCTCTGCTGCCGAACCACTGATGCTCCAGCTGATGGGAGCAGAGGGCTGGTGAGAGGCCTCAGCTGAAGAGACGGAGTCAGAGAGAGACCGTCAGGACATCCGGGGAACGTCAAGCCAATCAATCTAGTTCATCAATGAACCATCGATCAATCAGTCATATTGGGTGACCGTGTAACCATTTCTCACCTGCTGCTAGACTGGAACCAGACGTCCTATGGTTCTCCGTCTCCGTACGAACGAGGGGAGGCGGCTCAGATCTTGTCCATCAGCTTGCAGCACCTCACCCCGTCCTACATCTCCATTATTGGTACCGGCTGTGTGGCGGCGGCTGTGATGTCCTCGGCTGACTCTCTGCTGATTTCTGCGGCTTCCGTCTTCACCTCAAACATCTACAAAAACACCCTGAGGCCACAGGTGTGACATCATGCACGATAACAATGTAGCGTGACAGCTATTCAATTGTTTGTCGTATCTGCGTCTCTTCCTCCAGGCATCAGAGAGAGAGATCCAGTGGGTCATCAGAGGTGTGGTCTTGGCCGTGGGCGTGGTCGGTAGCTCACTGACATTCCAGAAGAACAGCATCATCATGTTCACTTTGCTTTCTTCTGAAGTAACGTACGTGTTAATCTTCCCCCAACTGATCTGTGTCCTCTTTGTCAAATTCTCCAATGGTTACGGAGCTATTATGGGCTGTGTGGTGGGACTGCTGCTGAGACTGCTCAGTGGAGTCCCAACCATCGGGCTGCCGGTCGTCCTCCACTTCCCAGGATGTGTCCTCGAGGACGGAGTTTATGTCCA